>CM046364.1:3009767-3033759 GCA_025413025.1 Ficus hispida | reverse complement strand
TTTCTCACACGTCTCTACCACCATCGCCAATACATTAATAGATACTAACGTTATAAAAAGTAATAAAAAATTATATTATTTTACTTTATGTCTAATACATAATACTTTTTTTATTTTATTTTTTATCATTATTATTCTGTCTTGAAACTTATAAATGTGAACATTTAGTATTTAAATATTTTTAAAAAAACTATTATAATAATTATATGACAAATATAAACCAACAATCAATAAGAATGAATTATCAAATTTGGCATTCACATACTTATGATAAATTTATCACAAAATTTAACATCAAATATAGCACTTCATTAGAGAGTACTTTTTTTTTTTTTATCAAAATGTCAAAATTTACAATTGAAACAATCTTTTAACATTACATTAGAGCTCTAAATAATCATAATTCTAATCTTTTGCCAAGGAAAAAACACAATGGCTTCTAAGATTTTCCTTCTGTCTTTTATTTGTCGTTGCTCTTATAATCTCTTCAAAGGTGGCAGCTAGAGACCTGCTTGCTAAGACTTCCACCAATGAAAAAAAAGGTTGGGGTTTGTATGTATAGGGATATATAACATAACATAATATATAATATATAAGTATATGTATATGCATATATAAGTAGAGTCTCCTATCTTGTAACCGTGTAGTCTGTTAATACTTGTCACTTGAAACAAAGGTTTCAAAACGGAACATATATATATAAAGCTGCATAATTTTTATATAATACAGTTGCCTGACCTATACGGCTGTTTGGATAAAAAACTCATCCTAGCTATACGTACATGTATGTCTAAAAAACTAGCTGAGTGCAAGAATAGTAAGATATATAGTTTTAAAAGTTAACATATTTGAATACACGCTTGCAGTGGACGCCGCTGATGAAAAGACCAACGTGGTGGGCGATGCAAATATGGTGGATATGGAGGATACCCTGTCGGAGGCGGTTATGGTAGCGGATCTCCTAGTGGTGATATCGCAGTTACGGCCATGGTGGCCATGGCCGTTTTGGACGTGGTCATCGTCGTGGCAGAAGGTGTTGCAGTTATGCAGGCGTAGCTGTTGATACAGCAGTAGAAGCCAAACCTTTAGGGGCAGCTCAATAATCAAAAGTTCATGCAACATATACATCAATTTATATACATAAACGTATAATAAGCATGAATAAGAATGGTTAGTTCGTTTTCGTGCATGCTTTTTATGTAATGGTATATCTAAGGGTAGATTTAGTTCATCCTATTAGTACTTCGTATTATATTATTTAAAAATAATATAATATTTGGCACATCTTTATATTGTATAGTTTATATGAAATAAAAAAATTAATGCAATACGGACTGTGATATCTTATAATACAAAAAAACATATGTATTAAATTGTACTATATAATTTAATTTAAATGATTATATCAAAAAACAAAATATAATGAATCTCAGTACAGAGGTCTAAGTCGGGGCTCAGGATCGGGGTCGGGGTTGGGTTCAAACCTGACTCCCGTTTTGAGACCTGACCCCAAATCCCGTCCTGACATTGACCCCGACCTCCATCCCAAAACACGACATCAATCCTGACCTCGATCTCCGTTCTGAAACCCAACCCCTACTCCAATCCCGATTCAGAATCTCGACCTTGACCGGAATAATGAAACCCGACTCTGATCCTAGGGTCATAACATAAATTTTATCTTTTAAAAATTTAATTTTAATATAATATAATATCGTGACAAGAAAAATATATTATATTATATAATATTATAATATAATACAAAATCAAATATCGTATTATATAATAACAATACAATATATATTATATAATATAATATAATATAATACGGCGTGCCAAACAAAAATTGCTAGTCATGAAAGTTCTTTATCTGTTTGTTAATAAGACGTTTGTCGAGTTTACTTCTAAGTATATATGCACCTACAACACACAAAGGAAAAGAAACAAAAACGAAAAGAAAAAAATGTGTTTTTCTCAATTTAATTTTAGTGTTCCAGAACAAAATAAATAGTAATAATTGTAAAAAGAAATAAAATGTTACAAATGATTATGCACTGAAATGAGAATTTTTTCTTTTATTGCTCCGACACCTTTTTGTACTCTCTCTCCTTCTTTCCTTGTCCTCCATTAACGAATGGCCTCATGTTTCTTCTCTCATTTTTCCCCCACCTATAAAAGTTAGAACTTCAGAAAGACATCAATGGTCTAGGTAGACATATAAAGATGATCACGATTACAATCCCGATTACTAAGGCGATCAGGCTTTCTTCTTTTATTGGGAAAATTAATTCCATTGCATTTAAATATATATTTTTAAAAAAATTCCAGATGGCAAATATGACAGATTCAGGGGTGTAAATCAGATCAAATCAAAGAGGCAGAAAGTACAAATACAAACAATAAATCAAACACGAAACAGGAAAAAGAAAATCCTAGAAAAACAATTAACAAAAACCAATAATGAAAACTAAAAAATAAAAAAAAAAACACCAAGAAACGAATGACAGTGAGTCTACACGGGCTAGAGAGAAATTGGAATTAGTGAAGGATTAGGTCGGTCAGAGCAAAGATTATGAGGCCATTCATTAATAAAAGATGTTGGGTTTTGTTCATGTATAAATTTAGTATGTATAAATTTAGTATAATTGTTGGGTATTCACAATGAGTGTAAAAGTTTCACGAGGAAAAAGTATGAAAGTGTAGAGTATTTTAGAAGCCTTTCTCACTTTAAAGGTTAATTTAGTGCCATGTACGAGTGCTTATGTGGTTTCTATGTGGCTGGAGTACATTGGCATGAGCAGTAAGGCTGTAGAGATGCTTTTGACGGTTATTAGGCACACTTGGTAGTTAGACACAGGATCCTTGACACGTGATGCATTGTGATTAAACTGCTATTAAATAAATAAAATTTATTTGTTTATTTTTTTTCTCAAATTTGAATTTAAATTTAAATTTGAAAAAGGATGTAATCTTTAAAAGGGTTGCATTTTTTCAGAAAAGGTATGTTTTCTGAAATCTCTTGTAGAATTCTTTTTCAGAAAAATACGTTAATAGTAATTTTTTCCTAAAAGTTGTCAGATTTCTATAAAGAATTATAGAGAAATCAAATTTATTCATTACAAAAATTTGAATTCTCTCTCTCCCTTTGTTATTCTTCCAGAAATATTATGTTCTTTTTCCACTCGAATTTTCACTCTTGCTTGGTGTTAAAATTCATTAAAAGACTTGTCATATCCTCGAAGTGATTTACTGTTCAACTCGAAGCAATCTCTTTTCAAGATGGGACAAATAATGCTTTAAGAAAAGCGTATTCGTTACGTGTTTTAAATCTCCATTTTCATAATTTTCAAACAAAAAACATATTTTCTGCAAAGGCCTTCATCGGCGTCCAGTGAAAGAACACCAGCCAAGTCCGATGAGGACAAGACGTTGCTCTCCCATGGCACTCGCAACATCCCCGAGAGCTCCTTCGGGAGCGAAGCCGACTCCCACAAGTTGTTGCCTCTCCCCTAGCGGCCAAGCCGTCTCCTCGAGTGGCCAGTAGTATATTCAAGGGACAAACACAACCATGGAGTTTTAGGCTCCTTTTAGATAGAGTGTCTATTTTTGAAAGGAAAATTTTATTATTTTAAATGAAAAATCTTTTATTTTTATAATAAGATTGCATTTGGATGTGTAAAAATATTTCTTCTTGAAAATAAAAAGTTATTTAGAGTGAGAAGAAATGATGTTTGAAATTGTACATTGCGATAATATTTTAAAAAGATTCATTTTCTTTTTCGAAAAGAGTATTGTATAGAATAAGTTGAAAATGATATAGTTTTTCTTTTTCAAAATGAAAGAATGATGGAAAAAATTGAGTAATCAATAGCTCATAATAATAGTGTCTATTAGAACTAATCCTACCAATATTAAAAGAGCGGGTTGTGACCATTCTAGATTGTCTTAAACGACTCCCATAAGTTGTATATCTTTTTTTAACTATTGTAACTCTTTTTAAAAGTCATCATAGTTGTTGTTTTTCCTTCCCTCTGTAACTCTTCCCAAAACACACTTTAGTTTTGCAGTAACAAAACTAAAGTGTTTTTTAGTTTTGTGATCATATGGTGAAAAGGAACCTTGTTTTAGTTTTGTAGTGACAACCAAATAAAATATGTAAACAAAAAGCAACAATTCATCAATGATTTTTCTTATAATTAGATGGCTTTTTCATTTTACTTGTTCATAGATTAGAACGCGATCAAGGACGAGTGTTGATAATTAAGGGGAGTGGGGAACAGAAGACGAAGTCAGATGCCTGCTCATTTTCAGTCATCCATTATCTCCATTAGACACAACTCTGATTTTTTTTTTAATAGGTGACCATTGGATGTAACTTTAATTATATAATTTAACGGTGTAGATGATTATGTGGATGGTGTGGAATTATAAATATATCTACAACTATTGCCTTACACTAGGATTAAAAAAAAAAAAAAAGTTATGTTGGTTCCACAACACCTATAAAAAGTTATGCTGGGTCCACAACACCTATAAAAAGTTAATGTTCAGTATTTCTCTAGGCTACCCTCCTTCGCATTGGTGAAATCAGGCCATCCAAATCACATCCAATGGACAGCATCCAATTGCAGGATAAGTCCGGTGCTGGACACATGACATATCCTTTATATACATATATACACAATGTATATATATATGTATATTGCATGTTTAGCGTAGCCAAATCCAACAAGCGTGTTGTGTTGGACACCAATGTATTGGAAATAACTATGCCATTGATGAGTCCTAAAGAAATAATGTAGATGCAAATGAAAGAAGTTACTTTGGAGCCGAATTGTGATTTCTATTTTGAGCGCTTTCTTTAGAATACAAGGAAACCACCACTTTCACCAGAAATCCCCGCAAGAACAACATCCATTCTTAAAATGATGAAATCTGTTTGTGTCCCTTACAATGATCTCCCTTCTTGTGAAACTCGATGTCAGTTTCATAAAAGAATGGCAATCCCCACAGATCCTAAGATTCTTCATGACCCTAATAGGTGCATTGGAAGGCAAACACATCAGCCCGAAAGTAACTGCAAGCTTTTCGCCATGGTGCCTCAAAAGCTCATGCTTTTGACTCTCTTCGACGTTGTGAAGGTCGTCTTCAGTCTTTGCCAAGTAGCCAAGTTTCTTCAATTCTTCGGCTAACTCATTCAACTTTGAGTAAATCTCAGCAATTCTAGGATGATTTCTCTCTCCGACCATAAACGAGTGGACCTTATTCTTTATTTCGATCCAACTTTTACCCCTCTCCTTCTTTGCCTGGCTTTCTTTGAGAACCTTCCTTGTTCTTGCAACTTCTTCCCACTTCTTGTTTGCCGCGTAAATGTTTGAAAGCAAAACGTAGTTTCCCGCGTTATCAGGTTCCAACTCAAACAAATGTCTGGCCGCTATTTCAGCCAAGTGAAGATTCCCATAAATTCTGCAGGAAGCCAAGAGTGAACCCCACATGGAAGCTGTTGCATTGAATGGCATGGTCTCGATCACATCATGAGCTTCAATCGTAAGCCCGGCTCTTCCAAGAATATCAACCATGGACGAATAGTGCATGACATTGGGTGACACATTGTGTTCTGTTCTCATGAGTTCAAAATATTTCTTTCCCTTTCCAACCAAACCCATATGACTGCACGCAGATAACACGGAAATATAGGTTATTTCGTTCGGGAACATGCCCATCTGTTGCATCTTCTCAAATAATATCATTACTTCAGAGGAATGAGCATGTCTAGCAAAACTCGAAATCATTGCATTCCATAAAACAACATTCTTTTCTTCAATATATCTAAACACGGTGTAAGCTTCTTCAATGCTGCCGCATTTTGCATACATGTCAATAAGTGAGGAAGCAATAAATATGTTTGAACCAAATCCTGTTTTACACAACATGGCGTGAACCTGGTTCCCTTCGATCAGAGATGCAAGAGCTGCACAAGCACAAATAGTAGATGAAATCGTAAATGGATCTGCTTCCAATCCCTTTATCTGAGATTTTCGGAACAACATCAAAGCTTCCTCATAACGCGCATTCTGCACAAAACCTGCCACCATTGAACTCCAAGTAACAGCACTCTTTTCACTCATACACTCAAAAACACAGCTTGCTTCCTTTATAAAACCACACTTGGCGTAAACATCAAGCAATGCGGTACCCACAAAGACATTTGAATCCATTGCCATCTTAATAGCAAAAGCATGCAACTGTTTGCACTCGAACATGGCAAATTTCCCAGCACAAAGTACGCTTGAAATGGTGAATTCACTCAAAGAGTTTCCCTCTCTTCGCATCTGCAAAAATAGACCAAGTGCTTCTCGCTCCTCCCCATTCCGAGTAAGTGACCCCATCATCGTATTCCACGAAACTAAACTTCGTTCAGGAATTTCATCGAACACTTTCCGAGCACAATCAACTAAACCACATTTCGAGTACATATTGGTAAGCATGTTCGACGTCAAGGTGTCTGATCGTAATCCAATGGTAATAATCTGCGCATGGCAAGCTTTCCCTTCCGCGACGGTATGTGTTCTTGCGCATCTCTGCATGGTTTCATGCAAAAGAGGCACTGGGTTCGCACTTTTGCCAACCCAAGTAATGTAATCTGAAGTTGCAATTCCATCAAGCTCAAGATTGGCTATGGAAGAAAATTTTTTGTAACAAAAACAGATAAGAAAACGGAGTCTGTCCTTGTATTGTCTCAAGACATACATATCAGGCTTGAAGCAGCCGACGAGCTTAAAGAGTATATAAAAGCTTATTAAAAAGACTAATATTAGAGAATAAAATTAGGAACTAGTTTAAGAAATAAAATAATCATAAATCTGTTCACAGAATCCTTTGCTTTTTGACCCCAAAAAAAAAAAAAAAGAAAAGGAAAAATGGAGAGAGTACTGATGTCGTCAAATTTGGTTTTATTGCAAAAAACAAGATGACATAAAAATGCCTATTAAATATGTGTTGACTTTTCATTCGTGCATTTAGTTTCAAAACTTTCCACTTAACAAGAAACAAAATAAAAGAAGACAAAACAAAAACAAAAAACTTCCACCATGTGGTAGGATGCATAGCCTAACGGATAAAGAAAGTGAAAAAAATCATTGTTTTCAAAAAACCATGATAGATGCAAATGTATAAATTTCCTTCAAACTTTTTAACATTGTTTTCAAAAAATCATTTGAGCTTTCATCGTGTTGTTTTGATTTCATATAGTTTTAAAGTTGATTTCATTTCTTCCTATTCTATACGAATGATAAGTTAATGCATCAATCATACATGAAATGCCAAAGCGTATGTAACTTGAAACATGTTGCAAAGTGCAAATATACAAACCTAAAGAACAACGAAATCTGCATGAGGACGTAGATCATATTTACAACCAATATAAAGGTAACATATATAATTTGGAGAGCCTTTTGCAGAAAAATGCGTGTCCTTTTTTGCCAATACGTAGGGGCGTGCAGACAATAGGTTTTAGTGTTGATCATTTAAAAACTTGTTCTACGAGAGAACAAATTTGTTTGATATGATTTTTTAGACTCTACCTCTGAGGTATAATAAGAAAACCATATCCAAAGGAGTTATTGGTGACCTATGCTGTTTTCCTTGGCCATACTTCTGGCTGGGTGTATGCTCTGATACTATTTGTAAGGACATGCCTCAATTTGGTGTAATATTATTTATGTTGGGCCTCATGCCCGCACAATTTTGCTCTTGGGTTAATCCTAAAAGGCCTCATATCATTAGAAGGTGGTCTCCTTCCTTATGAACTAGCACATATATCAATCCTCAAGTGATGTAAGACTGAATAGCTTACCTTTTTTCTTGTATGAACTGATGACTATCACAATCACCCTTCCTTTTGGGGCCCAACATCCTTGTTGACCACACTTCTGATTGAGTATAGTCTCTGATATCATTTGTAACAACCCATGCCTCCTTTTAGTATGATATTATCTGCTTTAGACATCATGCACATACGGTTTTGTTCTTAAGCTCACCCCAAAAGACTTTATACCATTAAGAGCTGGTCTCTTTACTTATGAACCATCATATATGACACGGATGATAGTGATATGGTCATATCTGATTCATTGAAAACATCAAAAGACAAAACCACTCTTAAATTGATTGACAATATTTATTAATTTGGGAGTTAGTGGAATTTTAAGATCTTGTCTTAATGAGTGAGAACTCAAAAGCCTTTCATTTATATCTAAGTCCAATAATTTGAATTTATTGGGTAGTTTTAGTAATTATTAAGTATTTGTATTTATTTTTCGGAGTTTCCGAATTTTAAAAGTTCGTTGTTATTTTTGTATTTATTTTGGGGCTTTGGAAATTTAAAGGTTCTTTGGTTTTAGTGTTGTGTCAAGAATATGTGTGGGTGGGTTTCCTTTATATAAAAAAAAAAAAAAAAAGTGTGGGTTTGAAGGCTTATAAATAGGCTTGCAATCTTTTGTCAAAAAAATGAAATGAGTGAATGAGTTGAGTTGTCAAGAGTAAATCTGAATTATTTTCAATTTTATCCCAAAATTGTTATCTCTTTGGTGGATTTGCAAGAGTGGTTAATTTATCCTTTAATTATGTATCTTGGGATGGTGTTTTCTGTATCCCTAAGTAGTGAATTAATCTAAACCTAAAGTGATCATTTCTGAATCCCTTATAATCTTTCCCTTAAGCCTATCATCCAAAATAAAATCTTGATTTGTAATTCTAGTATCAACATACATTCATTCTCAAATGATGAGAGACGGCATAACTTATCCATTTTCTTATAAGGACTGAGGACTGTCACAGTTGTCAAATATTAGCATGCATTAGGAGAACAACTCAAGACGCAAGTAAGCTAATCAATAACTTAATGACTTTCATAACTTTGCTTACTTGTCTTGAAGATACTACAACGTGCCTCTTCGAGTCTCCCAGCTCTCAGAAGTGTCCAGAGATCTTCTAAAAGAGATTCATCTTGCTTCTGTTAATATTACATCAACCCTGCAAACCAACTTTAGAGAAAAATAAATGATGTGAAAAGGTTAAAATATATATATATATATATATATATATATATATCGCGCACTTTTTAGTGTCCTATGGGTTAAAAGAAGTCCTTTTTAGTTATCATCATTATTAATTTTTAATGCTAGAAGGAGTCCTTGAAGTATAATATACTTAAAAGATGTATTTAAAACATATATGATATCTTTAATATAAAAATGATAATTAATTAAACAGGGACTAGAGGAAGGGACTCCTAAATTTGCTCTTGTCCCATAACTTGCAGGCATTAAATTTTTAACACATTTATAACTCAAACTATTTTAAATCAGGTGTTTCTCGCTCCATTTAAGATAGATCCCTGCTGACTAAGGATGTACAAAAATATCCGCAACCTGCATATTTGCCTACTCCGCTCCACCTAACTATAAGCAGGTATACGTAAAACTACTCTTCAAACTGGTGAGGCGGTTCCATCATTTTTTTGCAGGAAGATGTGCATTGGAGTTTGAGAAGGTGATTGAAAATCGCTGCATCCGCCAGAATATTATGTATTTATTTAATATACATATATATATCTAATTTAATTAGATTTGAGAACTTAAGAGTCTGATATATTTGATATATATACCTTACATATAATTTGTTACAAATGTATGCTATGAAACAGTTGAGATATATATGCATTATTCTTATTATTATTCACTTTATTATTTCTCTTTCTTTATTGATAACCTGACATTCTTATTCTTATTTTTCAATTTGTATTTTTTTTTTTGTGATTGGATTTTTTATGGTACTAATACAATACAATAGATTACATATGATATTGCTTTCTTCTTCTTCTTCTTTCCCCCCCCCCCCCCCAGTAATTTCTTTATCAAGCTTTGGACTTTTGGATGTTGGATTATGTATAAGATTATACTTTTGAGCTATGGTATGATTTCAGATTCTAATTGTGCATTTACATACTGAGCTGAAACTGTGTTTATAATAATTATTTATCAATAATCATATTTGATTTTTATTGCTTATGTCAACTACTTTGAAACTTTAGTAAACATCTATAAAATGATAGGAGACATATAGCAAACCACTTGCCAAAAGAGCCCCATCTAAAGTTTGGGCAGTTATGTTTTGCACTTATTATAAACCACTGAGCTTAAAAAAAAAAAAAAAAAATCCCATAAGCCACCTATGCCTCCTGCCGTGCATCCCTACCACTGATTAATTAATAGGTTAACGAGGAAATTGCCTATCAGTATTTAAAATGCTGACTAGGGTTATTTATCAACGAGAGAATCAGTGATATTTGGGCCAAGGCAAAAGTTTTGGCTTGCGATAAAGCTAAGCCACATGTACTTTAAGGAAAAAATAAGGGTGATTTTGAGGACTACACCTCAAAGGGCACACCTCATGAACATTGTCTCCTCTATAGTGATTTTAGGATTTTTGATCTCTTAAAAGATTACCTAAAGGACAACATAAAATGTCTTTTTAAAATTACACTCAGCCTCAAAAAAGTAGTCTGGTAGATAACCACCTACCAGAATATCCTTTAACCTAGGAATCAACATAGAACATCAAAGGTCTCCAATTGTCGGTGCTGATCAAAGAATATTATAGTAGAATACTTTTGGTAATCTACCATTCTATTTTTGGTAATCAATATGGGTCACCGTGTCGGTGCTAGCATTTGGTCGCCTGAGAGCATTCTTATATAATACTTTTGATAACTTACTAAGTTATTTAACATATTTCATTGCATTATCAGAATATATTGTTTTTCATCTACTGAATTTTATACATCGAATTATTTCAACTTTATTTAATTCCTAAAATTTATTGTTTCAAATATACATATCCAGCATTTTCTTTTTCCAATTAATAAAAAAACAATATTACCAAAAAAAAAAAAACAATTGATCACATATAAAAATAATTAGAATAACAAAAGAATTATAGCAAAAAACTCCAAAAAAAAAAAAAGACAAAAAAATAAAATTAAAAAGAAGTTGTCGCTGCCAGAGATCTGACAGTTGAGGTAGCTGAATCAACGTCAAACGGAGAAAGAGAAACGCTAGCGCCACTATTGGTTAGATCTTTGCCGAGATAGTAGTCGCTGGAAATCATCTAGATCATTGTAGATCTATCCACCGAGGACAAGCTCCTCGCATGTATCTCTGGTCTCCGATAGCAACACAGTAAGGACGAAGACAAAGCCCAAAGTTTGATAGTAAGGGCTTGAGGGTAAAAACCGTCGTGGAAGCCCGGTGCTTCCACGACGGTTTTTGTTAACCGTCGTGGAAGCTCATCCTTCCACGATGGTTTTTTTGTTGTTTTTCGGCTCCGTGTTTTTCTGAATTTACGACGACAGTTTTTTTTAAAAACCGTCGTTGAATTTTCGTCATGGTATCCATATTTTGTAGTAATGAGGCTCCATGTAATTCTTTTGCATCTCTGCTGATGTTGCTGTTAGTTTCTTAACAACATGTAGCAATGACTCAGTCATTTACTTAAAGAAACATTAAATAAAAATTTGAAATTATAGCAAAATTAAATACACACCCCATCTTTGGGATCGAAGAAATATTTACGTAAACTCTTGAAGTTAGGTTGGGCAGACGATGTCCATTTCAACATATTAGGGAGCATATTTTTATGACTTAGCTAGTGTTGTGTACCCTTTTGAAGCAAGGGCTGGCATCACTTCAAAAGCCCATGCTATTACAGCATAAGGAAACCCTACTATCCCATATTTTTTATGAACGGTTGCTCGATGAATACAACTGATTGTCTATTTGAATGAAACAGTACCCCAAGGGAAATCATTAAAGAGATCCATTTCTTCTACTAATCTCCAATTAAGAATGGAGGTCTGCACATTTTTTTGGCCACCGATGAGCAGGTTCTCCATGCAATTATGAATAACTAAACGGACCATGTTAATATCAGGACCAATTAACTCTTTAGACTTGAATGTGCTCAACAAATCAATCTTCGTCACCTTTTCATGATATGGAAAGTATTTCTTTCAAAGCTCCGAAGGTGGAAGGTCATCTTCGTTCAATTGAGGTTCCGGTTTACACAATAAGCCTGTAATCATCGAAAATTCCCTTATTCCAAACCTCAATATATTCCCCTCAATGTTAAAAAGCAGCTCACTCTGGTTACTGCTTTCACATCTCCTGCACACAAGGTGATGAAACAACTGTGTAGCAAACTTTGTGATTTTGAAGCCAAGGAAATGTCCAAAACAGCTTTTCCTAAATTGTACTTGTTGTGCCGTTGTTAATTTGCTCTGGATGTTTTCTATCACTTTGATTTTTGAGTACATATTAATTTTTAATCGATGTCCACATCTCTTTAGGCTTGAGCAACCTATTTGTCTGGATTACAATTGATTGGAAAAAAAAAATTATTATAACAAAGATAATGATCAGGTCAATACAATAATGACAAATCATGTTACTAATTATTTTAATAATGTACTCGCGTGCTCAGTCAACGGAAAATTCTTTTAAACATCTTTGGCAGCTTGTTGCTTAGGTCTTTCATCATCAGTTGCCAGGAATCCTTTGCCTTTTGTTCCCTTGTATATTTTGGACGTGTTTTCATGTTGGTACGTACTTTTCTGTAAACGTAGAAATTGGTTAGAAATCATTGATTGAATCTAACACTTTATAGAAATGTAAATCTCGGTTAGAAACAATAGAGACTTGGTCGTTCCAAAAATGAATCGATCTTAATTAAATGACCAATTAAAATGTTCTCAATATCAAAATGAGTGCAAACATAAAACAGTTATCTACATTGTAATAACCAAGTCTGAACAAAATTATCTTCAAATATAATTACTCAAAACCAGTCAACAATTACAACAAAATATATAATTTCAAGTTCATAAACATTCAGTTAATATATCAATGACAGAACAAATAATCATCACTGTACATACTCTGTAAATTGCTAAATGAATGTAATGACTAAAACATTTTAAAAAACAGAATAAGTACCAAAATCACATAGCCATGGACTTTATGATAATGACATAATGATATGATGATAAAATTTTCATGAAAAAAAAAAGGAGCCGCTCGAGTGTCCATAAACACTCGGACAATAAACCAATGATTCAACAGTTTCTTCATCAGTTGAATCCCTTTAGACAATATGTTTACGAAACTAACAAAAAATACCTAATAAAAAAATATCAACAAAACTATTCTTCAAATTTACAAATTAAAATAATGACTGAAGCCCCTTTTTTTTAAGCCACAAAGACATAGTCAATATGAAAATGACAGAAGTATAGAATCATGAATTTTTCAGTGGATCACTACATTAAAATGTTCATATATCTGTAATCTATATGAAAACGACCCAAATCATACAGACCTTTGGATTCCCATCCCCGTAAGATAAAGAAGCACGGTTGGATGTCGAAGTGAGATGCCCACATTGCCTTGATATGGCCGATGCAGACCCAACTTCGATGTGGTTCTCGACATTTTTGGACAATTGGTGTGCTTGGTTTTTCTTACCCATTTGACACAGTGGTTGGTTCCACAGTGACTGAAGAAAAGATGACGATCAAAACAGCTGGAGAAAGCGTTAGGGTTTTTCGGTGGAAACAAAAGGAGTGAATTAGTTTTTCGCTTATTAGGAGATACAGACTGGTTTGGACGAGCAAATGAAAATATTAATTCCATTGATTTAGGGATTTACAAATTTCAAAAATTTTGACCAGTTTCTAGAAATTAGGGGCTAATTGGAGTTTAATTTTCCCACCAATTTTGTGCTTGGGGTAATTTGATCAATATATACATAACCAGTTATAGGTTTTGTTTATTTTTGCAAATTAGTTGATTTGGGGACATATTTTAAGACCATGGTTCCAAATTAGCCATATATGTAAATATTCCTAAATCTCTAATGACCTTTTAGAACTCAATGGGCATGTGGGCCAAATAACTTTGTTTAAGATCGCATAGTGTGTCAGAACTATGTATTGTTACATATACTGTATTGTATAACGTATAGTAATAAATTAATTTAGTACCTGTCACCACATTAAAGAATTAGTCAACAAGCAAATAAATAAGTAATTATTTCGTTAATTAGACTTCAAGGATAGATGTTATAATTAACATAGTGAAATTAACTACGTAACTTTTTAATTTGTAAAAGGGGATTATGAGAGAATTTCACCTGTCAAAATTTAATTAGCAAACTAAATATGATACATACATTGTATTGAATGTTCAAAACAAGACTAGAACCTGTCACCACATTAAAGGATAGCGGAAGAACCAAGTGAGAAAATCAAGTAGGTATAACCTTACCAACAGCACGAAAATTACTGTTTTCAAATAAATTGTTAATATAAGTTGCATGTTTGACAAAATGCAACAAGCCGTTCACTGCCATTGTTGGGGGTTCTAAGATGTCGACCTGGATTGGAGTAATTGAATCCTTGCTGGAGAAGATGAACCTTTTCTACTTGGGAGGAGGAATGATCTTTACTTTCTACAAGGTTCAAGGTTATTTAGTTATATCTTTCCTTGTGGAGGAGGACAAGCTTGACCTTGCCACTTTGCTTCTCGAGAAGGCCAAGGCTAAAGGGGTGTGCACTCTACTCCCAACAGATGTGGTCATTGCAGACAAGTTTGCTCCTGATGCTAACAGTAAGGTAATATATTTACTCTGCTCTGTTCCACTTTTAAGCATATGCAACACAAGTTTAATGGTGTGGGTGAAATATTCGAATCGACGAAAACGTTCATCATAGTTTTTTTTTTTTTTTTTTTTTTTTTTTTTAATTATGTTTTGCCATTATGCAATAGCTGAACCACATTTAATGGTTTATACCATTAGTTGAAAGATTTTCTGATAGTTTATGAAGATCTTAAGAAGCATGGATATATGTGTTTGCAAATTGTGCCGGCATCCTCCATTCCATATGGCTTATGGGATTGGCCATTAGATCGGACTCCATCAAAACATTCAGTGAAGTTGTTGACACTACTCAGACCATCATCTGGAATAGACCCAGGGAGTGTTTGAGTTCGAGAAGTTTGCTGCTGGAACTGAGATACCTGAAAAAGCTTTCTTCTGAGTTTCAAGCTGTTATGTATTAATTTTGCCTGAATGTGGACGACTTTCATGTAACCAAATATGTTGTATTTTTACCATTTGCAGGCCATAGCCAAGAAGCTGGCTGAGCTCGGCGCTAAGGAAGTGAAAACCATAATTGGAGGAGGTGATTCGATAGTCAATTAGCATCTGGAGATGTTAACACAAACAACACCATTTATGTCATTTAATATAATGATATTTAAATTTATGTCATTTTAGTACTTTCTACTTTCCAAAACCTTAACAGTCTTTTATTCTCACAAAAAAAAAAAACCTCTCGAAGACAAACTCTCACTCGCCCACTCTCTCTTCCTCTCAAACTCTTGCTCTCACAGTCGAGTTCCGTCTCACTCTGATGTCAAATTCATTGTGAAGGCGAGTTCCGTCTAACTTAGATGCCAAGTTCTTCCGTTGGGTTAGGTTGGGGTCATAATCGAGCTTTTAGAAATCAATCTGTAGCGAAGAGAGAGGAGGGATTTTAAGGTTAGAGTTTAATTAAGATGTTTTCATGTAAAAATGTTACACTATTCTTTTTTTATAGTAAAAAACACATCGTTTAGTTGCCTTGTTCTACTGATTTTTTCTTGTTTCTTTCTGTTTGTCATTTCTGTACAACCATTGTCTCAATTGGCAGTTGACATTTGCTTTATGCCTCCCACATGTTGCAAATTTGCTCTTGCAAGAGTTCTGAGACTTGACTTAAAAGGAGACCAAAACGTTCATTCAAATTACAGTTTTTCCATCTTATAACTTGCCGGACAATGGTGTACGATTAGGAAGTTGGTCGCCAGTGATTAGGGATGGGGGATTGTCGCTGCTGCTTGCAAAGATGGCTAGGGTTTGTTTCCTGAAATCTAAGCTAAAAACAATGAAGGGCTAGGATTGAGTGAACTTAGATCAACGGCTGAATTTGTTTGGAAATTTTTGTCATTTTGCCTCTAAATTTAACAGAGTTAATAAGAGGGGGTGATGCAATTTGTTTTGATCAATAGGGTCTCTCTGTGATTTTAAGAAAAAACAGGGGTGTCAGTGTAATTATCTCTATATTTTTTAAGTACAATACATATATATATATATATATATATATATAAATTTTTGAACTTCAAGTTGGATATTGATATTCTTTTTTTTTTGTGAACGCGAATTTATATTTACGTTATATTCAAGTTAAATTTAAGCCCTTTTGTACTGAAACAATACCAATATCAAATTTAAACAGTCTCAACTAATATTATTTAACTAAAAAATGTCTCAATTTCTCACGTTGATTCTTCTTCTTCTTCCTTTAAGTTTTTTAATACATCATAATCTTAAAAACATAGTAAATTGTAGATTTTTTTACAGGGCTTACCAATTTTTTATGAACTCTTTTTTTAATATTTCTTTTTCTTTTGGGCTATATGAAAAACATGTCCCTAACTTTCCTTTTAGATGATCAATGTTTTATCTATACATTTTTAATTCTAACGAATCAATCCCTAAATTATTGATTTAGTTGAATTCATGGTAAAACTAAAAATGTTCCATAATGTTAAGAGAATTTGCTATGTATGCTGTATATGGCTTAATTTGTCTGAGTTTCTATCCATTTGAGCATCTACAATATAATGCAAAATTTACGTACCAAAGTCAACATCTGCCATTTTATTATGAAAATTACTCCCCAATATAATGTTATTTTCAGTGGTATATTATGATATTTGATTGTTATTGTTAATGTCTTAATATTTTTAATATTATTATTTTTTAACTTATTTAACTATTATATATTACTTTAATAATTTTTAAAACTTGTGGTTTGTTCAGAAGACACATTTATTTTGTATCATACTTGAATTAGAATATGATATGTGTTTGGATGTCTTTTTTCACTGTATTTAAATGTAATATATATTTACATTGTTTACATTTAAAGATTTATTTTAATATGTGTTGGTAAGAGAAAGAGTATGTGATACGATTGATAAAAGTAAATACAATGAACGGATAAACTGTTTAGATATGCTTGTATTAGTTTAGAATATATGAAGCATTCACATGCACATTCCATTGCATTGATATATAACATAGAAAGAATGATGCTTTAAAATATATCATTAACAATTATAAAAAAAAATGTACATATGACAATAAAAATGATACGATAAATTGAAATATGTTGGATAATATACCAAATATATTATATTCGTATTTTTTTTAATGAGAAACATAATATTTCATTTACATTAGAGACGGTCGTAAAGAGTCAACTTTACCATTATCTCTTTTAGAGATTTTTATTCTCATGTTTTTAATCTCAATTTCCTCAGCGAAAATTTTAATTTCCTTACCTTGTGATTGAGATTGGGTTTTAATTACAATGCGTGTGATATATATTTTTCGACAATGTGTATTTTTTTAATCTCTTGCTTTTTTTAACATACAATTGTTCGTGTTCTATATTTTATATTATTAAAATTTTAATAATAACTCAATATGTGCAATGCACGTGTCTTAACTTATTTGCCAAACTCACCTTCAGTTCTTTGGCTTTGTTGGTTGTTTGGCTAATTTTTCTTTGCAATCGTTAAGGTTTTCTCCGATTAATGCTGCCTTTAAGAGTTGATTCAAAAGAAGAGAAGAGAAACGCGAAGAAAAGAGAAAATCATATAAATAATTTTTTTTCTTTCTATTGATCAATATAATATAAATTATCTATTTTTTATCTACATGATGACATAGGTTGTAATTAACATTAGTTTAATTTTTTGAAAACCCTTACGGTCTTTTATTATCCAGGAATGATTATGGCAGAGCCTCATTGAGAGGCACTATTGGTAGTTATTGTTTTATAGACCGTTAAGATGAAATATAATAGTAGAAATATAGAGGAACACACAATTTTTAATACACACTTGTATATTGAATAAAATTTTTTTATATACTTTTTTCTAAAATTTTTAAAAAAAAAAACACCCTCAAAATTAGACCAAACCCCAGAAAATACCCCTAGCCATCACCCACACTCGGGCGTCAGAGAAAGCCTGACATGCAGACTTGCAAATCTTGCCCTTAAGAAGGACCGCTGCCAGCCGAGATTGGGGGGCCAGGAGGGGCTTCACCCGAGGTTTGGGGGGGGGGGGGGGCTCACCTGTCGAACCGAGATCGGGATGGCTTCGTCAGAGGTCGGGGGGGTTGGCTCGCCTGTCGAACCGAGATCGAGGGGCTTCGTTGGAGGTCGGGCAGGGGGTGGCTTCACCAGGGTCGCACAGGGGGTGGCTTCATATTAGAGTTTTTCTTTTTTCAAACCAGAACCAGATCTTTTTTTTTTAAGGATCGGATCAAAAATTTGAGGAATGAAAAAAAAAAAATCTGAAATAAAATAAATTATTATATGTACATGAGATTATATTAACATTATATACATCTTAGATTATAATTATTAATTTATTCATATAATAAATTTTAACTGTTTGATAAATCATTACCAGTAGTGCTCCTCGTTGGAGCTATGCCTCAGTTTTTCGGTTTTTCCTCTTAAATACAAACTCTCCCTCGCCCCGCCCCCTCTCTCTTCCTCTTAAAGTCTTGCCCCGACTGCTGAGTTCCGTCTGGCTCCGACGCCGAGTTCGTCCCGATTTCCGTCTCACTCCGACGCCGAGTTCTTCCGTTGTGTCGGGTTCATAACCGAGCTTTTAGAAATCAATCTGTAGCGAAAGAGAGAGGAGAGATTTTAAGGTAAGGGTTTAATGGCCTTGCTCTGAAATCTGTGTAGAACATGGAGCTTCCAATCTCTGAAGAGAGTTTTCAAATTCATCTTCATGGCCAATCCTACGGTTTGAAACTATGACATTTGCCCCATTTTCAGTTTGAGTCACAAAAAGGCACGCAAATTCAACTCCTCTCTCTAACTCTCTTTCTTGTCTCTTCTTCTTCTGCAATTTATTTTCAATGTTTCGACATTTTGGCTCTCGCAACTAGATTTCCAGGGTTTTGCATACGATTTTTCAAATTTCATTTTTTTCCTTTCTTCGAAGTTGTAATTTTGAAGCTAAAGTTTGAAAATTCTCTCTTTCTCAGTGCCTGCTCATACTGCTCGGTTTTGCTTGAAGTTTTTTTCGTCCCAATCATGTACGGAGGGGGTGAGTACTGTTAATTCCCCGTTTCATATTCTTCTCACAAATTCCAGTTTCTTAATTTATTTTTTTTTATTTTTATTTATTAATATTATTATTTTGCAGATGAAGTTTCAGCTATAGTAATTGATCTGGGTTCTCACACGTGCAAAGCTGGTTATGCTGGTGAAGATGCTCCCAAGGCCGTCTTTCCATCTGTAAGTCATTTTTTTTTCTTTTTTTTTTTAAAGCCCTTTTACTTGTTAGAGTTTTGACCTTCGTAGCTCAATTTTGACAATGTGAATTAAAATTTTCTCCGGCATTGTATGACTATAGACTGAAATTCAAAATGCCAGGTTTTGTTTTGCTGCTCTGGCCTAAGTATGTTTTATTTCTTAGATGGTGAGCCAAGAGATGTAGTAAAGTTTACCATTAAATTGGTGACCCTTAGAAGTAGCTCAATTTTGACAATGTGACTTAACTTTTCTTCAGCTTAGTACGTACAAAACACTGAAATTCACAATGTTGGGTTTTGGGTTTTGGTCCTAGATGGTGTATCACATCATGTAGTAAGGTTTTCTATGCATATTGGCATATTGGTGACTGCGAATGGCATGAAAAGTTAGTTGCCACAACAGATATGAACAGTACAAGTAGAATTGTTATTGCTATTTTTCTTTTATGTGATTCCAGAATTTTTTTTTTTTCTGCTCTAAATCTACTTGTAATTTTCGATACACACGTGTTTGAAAATATACATAACTTAAGTCAAAAGAATAATGAAGTACTGGTAAGGAGGACAGGATTTCCACTGAAAACTGGGAATAAAGAGAAAAATAATAAACTGAGGGAACAATAACAAATATGATGAACTACACCAAACCTTCAGTCATTTTCAATGTGTTTGACTCAAAATTTTACACTGCCATTGACTTTTGAGTTCAATTCAACATTGAAGCTGTGGTTTTTTTTTTTTTTTTTTTTCCTTTGCCAATTTTGTTGGCAGCCTGAAAGATTTAACTACGCATTAAGAAACCTCTTATTTTATAATATTAGAACATTGGTTCTTGTAGATTCTCTTTATAAATATATATTTTTTGTTTTATTTTATTTTTCAGTTTTGGTTTTGGTTTTATTTATTTATTTTATTTGGGGCATGTTTGTGAACTTAAGGCTAATATTTTTAATTTTTTTTTTTTTTAAGGTTGTTGGATCTATTGATCAAATGGATGTTGATGACTCTGCAAGTGCGGAAAAGAACTCTAGTCCTCTGTAGAAGCTAAAAACAATGCAGAGAAACCCAAGGGAAATCGAAAACTATATGTAGGATCCCAAAATTTAGGATTTCGCCGAGATCACATGGAGGTCAGTTTGTACTTCTTTAGTTGTTTACTATTTTCCCCTTTTTGGTGTCCTTGCAATTTTTTTCCTTGTTCCATGGTCTTTTACCATGGTATGCTGTTCTATCAGGTGCTGTCACCTATGAAGGATGGAATTGTTGCTGATTGGGATCTTGTTGACAGCATATGGGACCATGCTTTCAGGTTACTACCAACTCTTATATGGTGTTTATTATGGTGCTTTTTTTTTTTCCTTCTTCATTTTCCGTCAATCTAGGGATTTTGAGGGGTCGAAACTCTGGAAAATCATCAGAATCTGTGGTTAGAAACCATATTCATTTTCTTTTGGTGTGACTTCTATATGTTTCATCATCATGGTTTCTCTCTCTCTCTCTCTCACTCTCTCTGACAATTAGATACCAACATAGGGGGGCCATCTTTCTCGGAATTGATCTGACATATTAGGTTCTCAAGTTTGCCTATTTCTTGTGTATATGATTAAACTTTGAGTTAATAGAATGATGCTATCATGTGGCTTTAGTTGGTTTCTGAAGTATCTGAACCGTATGGTATATTATGTGAACACTTTGTCAGTCCCAGCTGAAAAAAATAAAATGAAAAATCTGTTTATCCACTTAATAAAATTTTTTTTTCCTAAGGTTTGACATTTTTTCAGAGAGTGTCTACTGATTGATCCCAAAGAGCACCCAATGCTACTTGCTGAACATCTTCTAACAATCAACTACAAAGAGAGAGGTGATCCGACTCTGTTTAACTTTTCTTTTTCTAATATAGTAGATCAGAGTAGTTTTTTACGAATCTTAAGGAATTGGTTTTGTATCTGACAGGGCAGCAGAGCTAATGTTTGAAAATACAAGGTTCCTGCCTTGTTTTTGGCGAAGAATGCTGTATGCATTATTCTAGCCATCCCTTGATTTCAATTTCTAGTAGTTGGCTCTTTGGAGTATTGTTCTTTTGTTTTCGTTTTAAAATTTTGTTTTGTCACTAAATAGGAGCTTTTTCTGGTCCAGGTTTTGACATCTTTTGCATCGGGACGTGCTACTTCATTAGTTGTTGATAGGTAGGATGTTACATGATTTGACCATCTATGAATGTTTCAACACCTACTTTTATTGGATTACTTTGAGTTTGTCGTAAGATCCTTATAAGTTTGATGAGTTTTTCCTTCTTCTTGTGGCTTTTTTTAATAATCTCTTTCTTCCTTTTTTTCCCCTTCATGAATGCAATACTAATGTATGTTATCACCTGTAATCACAAAATTTTTCTAGTGGTGGAGGATCAACTACAGTTGCTCCAGTTCATGATGGCTATGTTCTTCAAAAGGTATTTTATCAGCTCTATCTAGTAGCAGATCTCTCTCTCTTCTTCTCTCTCTCTTCTCTCCTCTCGAATTTCTGTTTATAGGCATCTGTATCGGTCAGGTTTATTTAGGAAAGGAAAAATTAGTTGTGCAATGAGAATTCATGCTTCCCAAACATTGATATGTTGACGTCTTCTGAATCTTTCTGGTTGATTTTTCAACAACAGGCTGTATTGTCTTCTCCTATTGGAGGAGAATTTCTTACTGATTGCTTGATGAAAAGTTTGGAGAGCAAAGGTATTACGGTAAGTGAGTAGTCTCAAGGGGAATGGATTGTGTGACTTTGTTAGTTTCTGATTTCCTTCATTATTTGGATGCAACTTATTTTTTCATGTATTTCTTACAGATTAAACCTAGATACGCTTTCAACAGAAGGAATACGACCCGGGGTGTTTCAGGTTCTGTACTTTTTTAATTATAATTGTTTATTCTATTAGTGGTTTTGTGCAGATAGTGCTTTTATCTTTTATTGCATAGTTCTTCTGATCTTCCTATCTTATGTTATTTAACTGAATGTCAGACGGTTGACGTTGATTTTCCAAATACAACAGAAAGCTACAAACTTTATTCCCAGGTCTGTTAGTGATTAGTATATTTCTTAGCTGGTACTTTTATTTCTATAATCTTGCTTAGTTTTTGTTTTCAAAAAAAAAAAAAAAATTTTGCTCGGTTTCCTTTTTCAACAGAGGTTATTGCTAGTGATATCAAGGAATGTGTGTGCCGAGCCCCGGATACTCCATATGATGGTTTGTATTCTCCCATCTTCTTTATATGATCCGGGGTGTGGAGGGAAGGGTTTCTTATTTACTGTTAATAGTTATCTTCACTTGAACATTTCTATTATTCCATGCAATTCATTGCAGATTTTGACTATATGAAGGAATTTTTATGTCGAACATAAGAAGTTTCATCATACTGAATTGTAATAGTTCTTTTTTTTGGCTGCAGAAACCGCATATTCAAATATTCCAATGACCCCATATGAACTTCCAGATGGCCAGTAAGTCCTACTATACTCTGAGGGGGGAGAAAAGGTTATCAGGTTACCGTTCTGGTTTTATTTTGCATTTTTGAATCGGTGGATTACTTTATTGCGTTACCAATTTGTGATTACCGACCTTTCGACATCCCAAGGACTATTTACTATGTGATTAGATGGTTTTGATTAGCATGTGAAGTTCTACTTTATTTTTTGTGCACAATGCAGTATAATTGAAATTGGAGCTGATAGATTCAAGATACCTGACTTGCTGTTTAACCCATCCCTGGCCCAGGTGCTGATCTTAAATCTACTATATTCCAGATTTTCAAATTTTTCCTTGAAGTTTCTTCTTCTCTTTTCTTCTCCCTTTTTTGTTTCCCCTGGTAATTTTATGAATCAAGTTTTGTGTTTAATGTATATGCCAGATGATTCCTGGTATGGAGAGTTTTGCAGAAACTGCTCCTTCTGTTCGTGGGTTGCCACAAATGGTAAAATTCCACGTCTCGTTTTAATTGTTTACTAAAGTTTAACCTTTTAAAATGTCATGATTAATTTTTTCCCTACGCTTGTCAGGTTATAGAAAGTATCAATAAGTGTGATGTGGATATTCGAAGAGAGCTATTCAGCAGCATATTGGTAAAGTTGACCTAAAATATTTTCCATGAATTTTCTTGTACATAATCTTCAGCAGCAGCTATATGGAACAAGATTTGACATTACTGTTTTATCTTCTCTACAGCTTGCTGGTGGCACAGCCTCAATGCAACAGTTGAAAGAACGCCTTGAGAAAGATTGCTAGAGGTATTTCTGTTTGGCCAAGCATGACTAATAATAAGCATCAAGTACCATACGTGGCATATTTTGATTACCATATTATTCTGATCTTAAGTTTTTGGTTAAGTCGTGTTTATCTAATATGTTTCAAATAGAGAGATGAATATCTTCATGTCATAGAGCTCTGTCGTATTATTTAAACTAATCATATTTCTAGATAATGTTAAAATTGCTTATCAAATATAAG
>CM046364.1:2960565-3009667 GCA_025413025.1 Ficus hispida | reverse complement strand
TTATGATGTTTACTAAAGTTTCAAAGTAGTTGACATAAGCAATAAAAATCAAATATGATTATTGATAAATAATTATTATAACACAATTTCAGCTCAGTATGTAAATGCACAATTAGAATCTGAAATCATACCATAGTTCAAAAGTATAATCTTATACATAATCCACATCCAAAAGTCCAAAGCCTGATAAAGAATTTACTGGGGGGAAAAAAGAAGAAGAAGAAGAAAGCATATCATATGTAATCTATTGTATTGTATTAGCACCATAAAAAATCCAATCACAAAAAAATTACAAATTGAAAAATAAGAATAAGAATATCAGGTTATCAATAAAGAAAGAGATAATAAAGTGAATAATAATAAGAATAATGCATATATATCTCAACTGTTTCATAGCATACATTTGTAAAAAATTATATGTAAGGTATATATATCAAATATATCAGACTCTTAAGTTCTCAAATCTAATTAAATTAGATATATATGTATATTAAATAAATACATAATATTCTGGCGGATGCAGCGATTTCCAATCACCTTCTCAAACTCCAATGCGCATCTTCCTGCAAAAAAATGGCGGAACCGCCTCACCAGTTTGAAGAGTAGTTTTACATATACCTATTTATAGCTGGGTGGAGCGGAGCAGGCAAATATGCAGGTTGCGGATATTTTTGTACATCCTTAGTCAGCAGGGATCTATCTTAAATGGAGCGAGAAAAACCTGATTTAAAATAGTTTGAGTTATAAATGTGTTTAAAATTTAATGCCTGCAAGTTATGGGACAAGAGCAAATTTAGGAGTCCCTTCTTTTAGTCCCTGTTTAATTAATTATCATTTTTATATTAAAGATATCATATATGTTTTAAATACATCTTTTAAGTATTTTATACTTCAAGGACTCCTTCTAGCATTAAAAATTAATAATGATAACTAAAAAGGACTTCTTTTAACCCATAGGACACTAAAAAGTGCGCGAGATATATATATATATATATATATATATATATATATATATTTTTAACCTTTTCACATCATTTATTTTTCTCTAAAGTTGGTTTGCAGGGTTGATGTAATATTAACAGAAGCAAGATGAATCTCTTTTAGAAGATCTCTGGACACTTCTGAGAGCTGGGAGACTCGAGGAGGCACGTTGTAGTATCTTCAAGACAAGTAAGCAAAGTTATGAAAGTCATTAAGTTATTGATTGGCTTACTTGCGTCTTGAGTTGTTCTCCTAATGCATGCTAATATTTGACAACTGTGACAGTCATCAGTCCTTATAAGAAAATGGATAAGTTATGTCGTCTCTCATCATTTGAGAATGAATGTATGTTGATACTAGAATAACAAATCAAGATTTTATTTTGGATGATAGGCTTAAGGGAAAGATTCTAAGGGATTCAGAAATGATCACTTTAGGTTTAGATTAATTCACTACTTAGGGATACAGAAAACACCATCCCAAGATACATAATTAAAGGATAAATTAACCACTTTTGCAAACCCACCAAAGAGATAACAATTTTGGGATAAAATTGAAAATAATTCAGATTTACTCTTGACAACTCAACTCATTCACTCATTTCATTTTTTTGACAAAAGATTGCAAGCCTATTTATAGGCCTTCAAACCCACACTTTTTTTTTTTTTTTTTTTTAAGGAAACCCACCCACACATATTCTTGACACAACACTAAAACCAAAGAACCTTTAAATTTCCAAAGCCCCAAAATAAATACAAAAATAACAACGGACTTTTTAAAATTCGGAAACTCCTAAAAATAAATACAAATACTTAATAATTACTAAAACTACCCAATAAATTCAAATTATTGGACTTAGATATAATGAAAGGCTTTTGAGTTCTCACTCATTAGACAAGACCTTAAGATTCCACTAACTCCCAAATTAATAAATATTGTCAATCAATTTAAGAGTGGTTTTGTCTTTTGATGTTTTCAATGAATCAGATATGACCATATCACTATCATCCGTGTCATATATGATGGTTCATAAGTAAAGAGACCAGCTCTTAATGGTATAGAGTCTTTTGGGGTGAGCTTAAGAACAAAACCGTACATGTATGATGTCTAAAGCAGATAATATCATACTAAAAGGAGGCATGGGTTGTTACAAATGATATCAGAGACTATACTCAATCAGAAGTGTGGCCAACAAGGATGTTGGGCCCCAAAAGGAAGGGTGATTGTGATAGTCATCAATTCATACAAGAAAAAAGGTAAGCTATTCAGTCTTAGAGGATTGATATATGTGCTAGTTCATAAGGAAGGAGACCACCTTCTAATGATATGAGGCCTTTTAGAATTAACCCAAGAGTAAAATTGTGCGGGCATGAGACCCAACACAAATAATATTATACCAAATTGAGACATGTCCTTACAAATAGTATCAGAGCATATACCCAGCCAGAAGTATGGCCAACGAGGACGTTGGGCCCAAAAAAAAGGGTGATTGTGACAATCATGATCAATCACTATAAGAAAATTGTAAGTTATACAGTCTCACATCACTTGAGAATTGATATATGTGATAGTTTATAAGTAAAAGATTATCTCTTAATGGTATGGAAAGCTGCAACTTTGTGTCCATTTGGGGGATTTGATCAATTTTCTTATGTCCTAAAAAAATGGAAAAATGGGATGAACAGAACTTTACAAACTTTAGTAGTCATTGGACTGGAAAACAGCATAGGTCACCAATAACTCCTTTGGATATGGTTTTCTTATTATACCTCAGAGGTAGTCTAAAAAATCCTATCAAACAAATTTGTTCTCTCGTAGAACAAGTTTTTAAATGATCAACACTAAAACCTATTGTCTGCACGCCCCTACGTATTGGCAAAAAAGGACACGCATTTTTCTGCAAAAGGCTCTCCAAATTATATATGTTACCTTTATATTGGTTGTAAATATGATCTACGTCCTCATGCAGATTTCGTTGTTCTTTAGGTTTGTATATTTGCACTTTGCAACATGTTTCAAGTTACATACGCTTTGGCATTTCATGTATGATTGATGCATTAACTTATCATTAGTATAGAATAGGAAGAAATGAAATCAACTTTAAAACTAGATGAAATCAAAACAACACGATGAAAGCTCAAATGATTTTTTGAAAACAATGTTAAAAAGTTTGAAGGAAATTTATACATTTGCATTTATCAATATCGTATTGTATTTTTTTTTATAAGTTAGTTTGAAGGAAATTTATATATTTGAATATATCAATATCATACCATAATTTTTGGTATGTGATTTAGCTTGATTTTTCACTTCATGAACTGTCCCCGTAAGAATACAAGACTATTGAGATGAAAGCGGTAATTTTTTTTTTCACTTTCTTTATCCGTTAGGCTATGCATCCTACCACATGGTGGAAGTTTTTTGTTTTTGTTTTGTCTTCTTTTATTTTGTTTCTTGTTAAGTGGAAAGTCCTGAAACTAAATGCACGGATGAAAAGTCAACACATATTTAATAGGCATTTTTATGTCATCTTGTTTTTTGCAATAAAACCAAATTTGACGACATCAGTACTCTCTCCATTTTTCCTTTTTTTTTTTTTTTTTTTTTTTTTTTGCGGTCAAAAAGCAAATGATTCTGTGAGCAGATTTATGATTATTTTATTTCTTAAACTAGTTCCTAATTTTATTATCTAATATTAGTCTTTTTAATAAGCTTTTATATACTCTTTAAGCTCGTCGGCTGCTTCAAGCCTGATATGTATGTCTTGAGACAATACAAGGACAGACTCCGTTTTCTTATCTGTTTTTGTTACAAAAAATTTTCTTCCATAGCCAATCTTGAGCTTGATGGAATTGCAACTTCAGATTACATTACTTGGGTTGGCAAAAGTGCGAACCCAGTGCCTCTTTTGCATGAAACCATGCAGAGATGCGCAAGAACACATACCGTCGCGGAAGGGAAAGCTTGCCATGCGCAGATTATTACCATTGGATTACGATCAGACACCTTGACGTCGAACATGCTTATCAATATGTACTCGAAATGTGGTTTAGTTGATTGTGCTCGGAAAGTGTTCGATGAAATTCCTGAACGAAGTTTAGTTTCGTGGAATACGATGATGGGGTCACTTACTCTGAATGGGGAGGAGCGAGAAGCACTTGGTCTATTTTTGCAGATGCGAAGAGAGGGAAACTCTTTGAGTGAGTTCACCATTTCAAGCGTACTTTGCGCTTGTGCTGGGAAATTTGCCATGTTCGAGTGCAAACAGTTGCATGCTTTTGCTATTAAGATGGCAATGGATTCAAATGTCTTTGTGGGTACCGCATTGCTTGATGTTTACGCCAAGTGTGGTTTTATAAAGGAAGCAAGCTGTGTTTTCGAGTGTATGAGTGAAAAGAGTGCTGTTACTTGGAGTTCAATGGTGGCAGGTTTTGTGCAGAATGCGCGTTATGGGGAAGCTTTGATGTTGTTCCGAAAATCTCAGATAAAGGGATTGGAAGCAGATCCATTTACGATTTCATCTACTATTTGTGCTTGTGCAGCTCTTGCATCTCTGATCGAAGGGAACCAGGTTCACGCCGTGTTGTGTAAAACAGGATTTGGTTCAAACATATTTATTGCTTCCTCACTTATTGACATGTATGCAAAATGCGGCAGCATTGAAGAAGCTTACACCGTGTTTAGATATATTGAAGAAAAGAATGTTGTTTTATGGAATACAATGATTTCGAGTTTTGCTAGACATGCTCATTCCTCTGAAGTAATGATATTATTTGAGAAGATGCAACAGATGGGCATGTTCCCGAACGAAATAACCTATATTTCCGTGTTATCTGCGTGCAGTCATATGGGTTTGGTTGGAAAGGGAAAGAAATATTTTGACCTCATGAGAACAGAACACAATGTGTCACCCAATGTCATGCACTATTCGTCCATGGTTGATATTCTTGGAAGAGCCGGGCTTACGATTGAAGCTCATGATTTGATCCAGAACATGCCATTCAATGCAACAGCTTCCAAGTGGGGTTCACTCTTGGCTTCCTGCAGAATTCATGGGAATCTTCACTTGGCTGAAATAGCGGCCAGACATTTGTTTGAGTTGGAACCTGATAACGCGGGAAACTACGTTTTGCTTTCAAACATTTACGCGGCAAACAAGAAGTGGGAAGAAGTTGCAAGTACAAGGAAGGTTCTCAAAGAAAGCCAGGCAAAGAAGGAGAGGGGTAAAAGTTGGATCGAAATAAAGAATAAGGTCCACTCATTTATGGTCGGAGAGAGAAATCATCCTAGAATTGCTGAGATTTACTCAAAGTTGAATGAGTTAGCCGAAGAATTGAAGAAACTTGGCTACTTGGCAAAGACTGAAGACGACCTTCACAACGTCGAAGAGAGTCAAAAGCATGAGCTTTTGAGGCACCATGGCGAAAAGCTTGCAGTTACTTTCGGGCTGATGTGTTTGCCTTCCAATGCACCTATTAGGGTCATGAAGAATCTTAGGATCTGCGGGGATTGCCATTCTTTTATGAAACTGACATCGAGTTTCACAAGAAGGGAGATCATTGTAAGGGACACAAACAGATTTCATCATTTTAAGAATGGATGTTGTTCTTGCCGGGATTTCTGGTGAAAGTGGTGGTTTCCTTGTATTCTAAAGAAAGCGCTCAAAATAGAAATCACAATTCGGCTCCAAAGTAACTTCTTTCATTTGCATCTACATTATTTCTTTAGGACTCATCAATGGCATAGTTATTTCCAATACATTGGTGTCCAACACAACACGCTTGTTGGATTTGGCTACGCTAAACATGCAATATACATATATATATATACATTGTGTATATATGTATATAAAGGATATGTCATGTGTCCAGCACCGGACTTATCCTGCAATTGGATGCTGTCCATTGGATGTGATTTGGATGGCCTGATTTCACCAATGCGAAGGAGGGTAGCCTAGAGAAATACTGAACATAACTTTTTATAGGTGTGTGGACCCAGCATAACTTTTTATAGGTGTTGTGGAACCAACATAACTTTTTTTTTTTTTTTTAATCCTAGTGTAAGGCTATAGTTGTAGATATATTTATAATTCCACACCATCCACATAATCATCTACACCGTTAAATTATATAATTACAGTTACATCCACTGGTCACCTATTAAAAAAAAAAAAATCAGAGTTGTGTCTAATGGAGATAATGGATGACTGAAAATGAGCAGGCATCTGACTTCGTCTTCTGTTCCCCACTCCCCTTAATTATCAACACTCGTCGTTGATCGCGTTCTAATCTATGAACAAGTAAAATGAAAAAGCCATCTAATTATAAGAAAAATCATTGATGAATTGTTGCTTTTTGTTTACATATTTTATTTGGTTGTTACTACAAAACTAAAACAAGGTTCCTTTTCACCATATGATCACAAAACTAAAACACACTTTAGTTTTGTTACTGCAAAACTAAAGTGTGTTTTGGGAAGAGTTACAGAGGGAAGGAAAAACAACAACTATGATGACTTTTAAAAAGAGTTACAATAGTTAAAAAAAGATATACAACTTATGGGAGTCGTTTATGACAATCTAGAATGGTCACAACCCGCTCTTTTAATATTGGTAGGATTAGTTCTAATAGACACTGTTATTATGAGCTATTGATTACTCAATTTTTTCCATCATTCTTTCATTTTGAAAAAGAAAAACTATATCATTTTCAACTTATTTTATACAATACTCTTTTCGAAAAAGAAAATGAATCTTTTTAAAATATTATCGCAATGTACAATTTCAAACATCATTTCTTCTCACTCTAAATAACTTTTTATTTTCAAGAAGAAATATTTTTACACATCCAAATACAATCTTATTATAAAAATAAAAGACTTTTCATTCAAAATAAGAAAAATTTCCTTTTAAAAAATAGACACTCTATCCAAAAGGAGCCTAAAACTCCATGGTTGTGTTTGTCCCTTGAATATACTACTGGCCACTCGAGGAGACGGCTTGGCTGCTAGGGGAGAGGCAACAACTTGTGGGAGTTGGCTTCGCTCTCAGAGGAGCTCTCGGGGATGTTGCGAGTGCCATGGGAGAGCAACGTCTTGTCCTCGTTGGACTTGGCTGGTGTTCTTTCACTGGACGCCGATTAAGGCCTTTGCGGAAAATATGTTTTTTGTTTGAAAATTATGAAAATGGAGATTTAAAACACGTAACGAATACACTTTTCTTAAAGCATTATTTGCCCCATCTTGAAAAGATATTGCTTCGAGTTGAACAGTAATCGCTTCGAGGATATGACAAGTCTTCGAATGAATTTTAACACCAAGCAAGAGTGAAAATTCGAGTGGAAAAAGAACATAATATTTCTGGAAGAATAACAAAGGGAAAGAGAGAATTCAAATTTTTGTAATGAATAAATTTGATTTCTCTACAATTCTTTATAGAAATCTGAAAACTTTTAGGAAAAAATTACTATTAACGTATTTTTTTTGAAAAAGAATTCTACAAGAGATTTCAGAAAACATATATTTTCTGAAAAAATGCAACACTTTTAAAGATTACATCCTTTTTCAAATTTAAATTTAAATTCAAATTTGAGAAAAAAATAAACAAATAAATTTTATTTATTTAATAGCAGTTTAATCACAATGCATCACGTATCACGGATCCTGTGTCTAAGTACTAAGTGTGCCTAATAACCATCAAAAGCATCTCTACAGCCTTACTGCTCATGCCAATGTACTCGAGCCACATAGACACCACATAAGCACTCGTACATGGCACTAAATTAATCTTTAAAAGTGAGAAAGACTTCTAAAATACTCTACACTTTCATACTCTTTCCTCGTGGAACTTTTACACTAATTGTGAATACCCAACAATTATACTAAATTTATACATACTAAATTTATACATGAACAAAACCCAACATCTTTTATTAATGAATGGCCTCATAATCTTTGCTCTGACCGACCTAATCCTTCACTAATTCCCAATTTCTCTCTAGCCCGTGTAGACTCACTGTCATTCGTTTCTTGGTGTTTTTTTATTTTTTATTTTTTAGTTTTCATTATTGGTTTTTGTTAATTGTTTTTCTAGGATTTTCTTTTTCCTGTTTCGTGTTTGATTTATTGTTTGTATTTGTACTTTCTGCCTGTTTGATTTGATCTGATTTACACCTCTGAATCTGTCATATTTGCCATCTGGGATTTTTTAAAAAATATATATTTTAAATGCAATGGAATTAATTTTCCCAATAAAAGAAGAAAACCTGATCGCCTTAGTAATCGGGATTGTAATCGTGATCATCTTTATATGTCAACCTAGACCATTGATGTCTTTCTGAAGTTCTAACTTTTATAGGTGGGGGAAAAATGAGAGAAGAAACATGAGGCCATTCGTTAATGGAGGACAAGGAAAGAAGGAGAGAGAGTACAAAAAAGGTGTCGGAGCAATAAAAGAAAAAATTCTCATTTTCAGTGCATAATCATTTGTAACATTTTATTTCTTTTTACAATTATTACTATTTATTTTGTTCTGGAACACTAAAATTAAATTGAGAAAAACACATTTTTTTCTTTTTCGTTTTTGTTTCTTTTCCTTTGTGTGTTGTAGGTGCATATATACTTAGAAGTAAACTCAACAAACGTCTTATTAACAAACAGATAAAGAACTTTCATGACTAGCAATTTTCTTAGATCATGTTTGACACGTCGTATTATATTATATTGTATTATATAATATATATTGTATTGTATTATTATATAATACGATATTTGATTTTGTATTATATTATAATATTATATAATACAATACATTTTTTTTGTCACGATATTATATTGTATTAAAAATTAAACTTTTAAAAGATAAAATTTATGTTATGACCCTAGGATCAGAGTCGGGTTTCATTATCCCGGTCAAGGTCGAGATTCTGAATCGGGGTTGGGGTCGGGGTTGGGTTTCAGAACGGAGATCGAGGTCAGGGTTAGTGTCGTGTTTTGGGATGGAGGTCGGGGTCAATGTCAGGATGGGATTTGGGGTCAGGTCTCAAAACGGGAGTCAGGTTTGAACTCAACCCCGACCCCGATCCTGAGCCCCGACTTAGACCTCTGTATTAAGATTCATTATATTTTGTTTTTTGATATAATCATTTAGATTAAATTATATAGTACAATTTAATACATATATTTTTTTGTATTATAAGATATCACAATCCGTATTGCATTAATTTTTTTTATTTCGTATAAACTATACAATATAAAGATGTTGCCAAACATTATATTATTTTAAATAATATAATACGAAGTACTAATACGATGAACTAAACGTACCCTTAGATTATACCATTACATGAAAAGCATGCACGAAAACGAACTATACAATATAAAGATGTTGCCAAACATTATATTATTTTAAATAATATAATACGAAGTACTAATACGATGAACTAAATGTACCCTTAGATTATACCATTACATGAAAAGCATGCACGAAAACGAACTAACCATTCTTATTCATGCTTATTTATAGGTTTATGTATATAAATTGATATATATGTTGCATGAACTTTTGATTATTGAGCTGCCCTAAAGGTTTGGCTTCTACTGCTGTATCAACAGCTACGCCTGCATAACTGCAACACCTTCTGCCACGACGATGACCACGTCCAAAACGGCCATGGCCACCATGGCCGTAACTGCGATTATCACCACCAGGAGATCCGCCACCATAACCGCCTCCGACAGGGTATCCTCCATATCCACCATATTTTGCATCGCCCACCACGTTGGCCTTTTCATCAGCGGCGTCCACTGCAAGCGTGTATTCAAATATGTTAACTTTCAAATATGTTAACTTTTAAAACTATATACTAACGTTATAAAAAATAATAAAACATTATATTATTTTACTTTATGTTCTAATACATAATACTTTTTTTTTATTTTTTATCATTATTATTCTGTCTTGAAACTTATAAATGTGAATATTTAGCATTTAAATATTTTTTTAAAAAACTATTATAATAATTATATGACAAATATAAACCAACCATCAATAAGAATGAATTATCAAATTTGGCATTCACTATACCTTATGATAAATTTATTACAAAATTTAACATCAAATATAGCACTTCATTAGAGAGCACTTTTTTTTTTTTTAATCAAAATGTCAAAATTTACAATTGACACAATCTTTTAACATTACATTAGAGATGCTCTAAATAATCATAATTCTAATCTTTTGCCAAGTAAAAAACACAATGGCTTCTAAGATTTTCCTTCTGTCTTTTATTTGTCGTTGCTCTTATAATCTCTTCAAAGGTGGCAGCTAGAGACCTGCTTGCTAAGACTTCCACCGATGAAAAAAAAGGTTGGGGGTTTTGTATGTATAGGGTATATATAACATAACATAACATAATATATAATGTATATATGTATATGCATATATAAGTAGAGTCTCCTATCTTGTAACCGTGTAGTCTGTTAATACTTGTCACTTGAAACAAAGGTTTCAAAACGGAACATATTATATATAAAGCTACATAATTTTTATATAATACAGTTGCCTGACCTGTACGGCTGTTGGCTGAGAGAGTGGTTGAGCAAATCAATTGGTTAGAAAAGATGGGACCCCCTAGTGGTTGGGACTTGAAGATGCTATGTCCCACAATTTATTCAATCTTATCCATTGTAAATCGAGCTGATCTTGTTACTTGTTTTCTCAAGTAATGAATTTAGATTTAGATTATCTTCGTGATATGCTAAGATATTATCTGATACATAGTTTTGAATCCCAATTTTTCAAAAAGATTTTTAATTCAGCTTAAAAGTTCCTTCCATCTCAAAGTTCGCACTACAGTATTGGATCTGTTTGGAAATAGATTGGAGTTAGATTTTTAAAGATTTTTTTATTGTAAAAGAGTGAATATTAATTTAAAAATTACATATTTGATTAAAATATAAATTAAAATTATAAAATTAAATTACTCAAATCCAAAAAACTCAACTCACATCTCTACGCGAAACGTAATATTTAACCGGGATTGAAGAACTATCAAAACTCTATATATTGTCAAAGAAAATCCACACTCCCTGCATGAGTTGACATGGGAGTGGGGGTATAGGACAAATCCCCATAGAAGAAGTGTCGCATTCAATAATTTAATGCAGTATACGTGTATAGTCCAACCTTTGGAAAATCAACGTATAATTTTGAAAATTAAATCGATATTTTCATACATATCTCAAGTATTTATCTTATCAATTAAAGTAAATAATTTGTTCACATACAAAAGCAAAACTAATTACTTCACAGTACACATATCAATATTTAAATTAATTAATGTTTTGTGTACAAATGAGGTTCATATTTTTACACAAAAAACAAACGTGATAGATATTTATGAGTTTCGTCTGGAATTGCACCAGTGGGCGTCAACCCCAGTACAGTTTCCTATACCGCCGGGTGACTAGACTAAAAAACGTCCAAGAAATGTCCATTAATTATCTATCCCATAGAACTATGGAGCTTGCACTATAGATCTATACATACTGAAATAATTATTGTTCAGAGCAAAAAAAAAAAAAAAAAGAACCTCCAATAATTATTATATTGTTTAATTCAATGTATTTATAAGTATATAGTTGTCTCTATTTTGTAATGATCTTGAAAAGATCACTATACTAAAATTGAAAATAAACAACACTATAATCTCATCGAAATAAGCACCCAACTTTATTGTCGGAAGGTGAGATCAACAATTTATACAAAGTCCTTTGAAATTATATCTTCTTTATATTTGAACACTTCATTTACATAATTAAATTGCATTAATTAGTATAGGATCCTTATAATATTTAAACACAAATGCAATAGTGAACAATTAAATTGTTAATGAAATTGAATAAACATGGTTTCTTATAATGTCTAAAAATGATGTGGTTTAGTAAGTTACCTAACTGAGTAAGTCGTCTTTAACACATCGAGCATGAGGACTTAAAATAAATCTTACACCTCCTTAAAGATACAAAATAAAACATGTGTATATATGTACGCACACGTGAATTTTGTTTCAATTCTCATTTTCAGTATATCATTGTGTAACAATTTTTTTTTTTCTTTTTGAAATTATTACTATTTATTTTCTTCTAGAACACTAAAATTAAAACGAGAAAAAATACTGAGATATAAAATAGTAGTAAATTCAACAACAGAAAAACATAATACAGGTGCATTCTTAGTAGTAATCTCGACAACAGACAGATATAGAGAATTTGCATTACAAGCAATTCTCTAAGATTCTTATTCATTACGAAAGCATGCACGAAAAAGAACGAAACATTCTCATTCATGCTTATTTATAAGTCTCTATCTATAGACACATATATATATATATATGGCATGAACTTTTGATTATTGAGCTGCCCTAATTGTGAGGTTTGGCTTCTACTGCAGTATCAACAGCTTCGCCTGCATAACTGCAACACCTTGAGCAGCCTCTCCCGTAGTAACTGCGTCTGCAGCAACCATAATAGCAGCCTCTCCTACGACCGCCACGGCCACCACCAGGATATCCACCGCCGTAACCGCCATTATTACCACCACCAGGATATCCGTCGCCATAACCGCCTCCTCCAGGGTATCCACCATATTTTGCATCGCCCACCCCATTGGCCTTTTCATCAGCGGCATCCACTGCAAGTGTGTATATAGAAGTGCGTTAACTTGTAAAAGTAAAAATCTTACTGTTCTTGCACTCAGCTAGTACTTTCATAGATACATATACTGATATACACATTAGACGAGTCTTCTATTGGACGGCTATATAGGTCTGACGGATCTACATTTAAGTTATTTAACCCGATACTTTTTGGAAGTTTTAGAACAAGTATTGATAAATATATATTAGCAGAAAATATTTCACTTTAATGAATTAGTATTAAAGTAAGTGGCTTAAATAATGTCTGAACTTTTAAGAGGTGATAACTTTGGTCACTGTTTACTTTTTTTTTTTTTTTTAATCGTGCTGACCTTAAACTCTCTAAAAGGATGATAATTTGATCATTTTCATTCATATCCATTAAATTTCTAACAAAATAAGTCACGCACAATGCATGTGATATAATTTGAGAAGGTATTTTAGTAATCTAACAATACCCTTAGTGTTTTACTCATAGTATTATACAATTTGAGATGGTAATCTAACAATGCATGCAATACAATTTGAAAGGGTATTTTAATAATTTAATAATGTATGCGATACAATTTAAGAGAGTATTTTACTCTTAGTATTAAGAAGTCTTGACGTTAGATGTGTCAGACAACACGATAGTCAGACATAAGACTTTACCTATAAATAGATAGCATATGCTATATAGACTTTACGTCATCTATGCCTTGATAGATATATACAAACACTACATCATACGCAAAACCCTAACCTTTTTTTTCCTCAGTGGAAGTCTCGGCAAGGTCTCTAGCTGCCACCTCTGAAGAGATTATTAGAACAACAGCAAGTAAAAGACCCAACAGAAGGAAAACCTTAGAAGCCATTGTGTTTTTTATTTGACAAAAGACTTAGAGTTATGATAATTTAGAGATGTGTGAGAAAGAAGAGCCCATTTTTTGTGTATTTATAAGCTCGGAGAAAGGGGCTGAGTAACCAATTTGAAAAAAAAAAAAAAAACAAAGATGGGACCCTCTAGTAGTTGGGAGTTGAAGGGGATATGTCCCCCAATTTATTGAATCTTATCCATTGTAAAGCAAGCTGATCTTCTTGTCCATACTTGAGACGTTGTTTATTAATTCAACTTAAATTTTCTACTATTTCAAAATTTGCACCACATTGGAACTGTTTGGAAGATAGGTTGAAGTTAGACTTTTGGAGTTTTTTTTTTTATTGTAAATTAGTTAATATTTGAAATTGTATATGTGATTAAAATGCAAACTGAAAATGAACTGTGTTATTTGAATAGTATAAAAACCTGAAATGTATTTAGATTTTAACAAATAACATGGATATTTTTTTTTCTCACTACTTGTCATTGTGAGTGTTTTGTAAAAAGAATCTTTTTTTTTTCTCTTAAAATAAGAAATTAGTTAGAGACTTTTAAAATTAGTGTTTCATGAGAAATAGAAAAAGAAAGAGAGATGTGAATTTTTGATTTTTAATTTTTTTTTTATAAAGGAAAAGAGATATGGACTTGTATGTTCCTAATTGGAGTAGGAGTTTCAGAGATAAATTGAGTAACAAACATAAATTGGAAATCAAACCTTAAAACGAAATGTTGGTGTTGGTCTTCCAAACAAGTCCTCGTTTTGTCTCCTACCCAAAACCAATCCAAAATATTCATATTTTGAGATGAAATCTTTTTAAAATGAGTATTCAGATCTAAGGGTTAATTTGCAATTAATTTTCATATCATTGATTTTAATCAAATTCTATCATATTTGTAAAAATTCTCATTGCAAATATTCTCAAATCATTTATTTCGGTTAAAATTTATTACATGATACCAATGAATTCTTATCTTACTTTAGTTTATTACTAGAAACGAGAGTGTGCCTTCTGAATAATATTTAATAAGCGTAAACGGGAATTTGAATTTGAATTTGAATTTTATATTTTGTGATTAAGTTTAGATGTGAAATTATTATTAAATTATACTAGTAATCATCTAAGCTAAATGAATTTTTAAGTTAAGATAATCTTCCTTGCACGTAAATGTATATGTATTTCAATTAGGGATTTTTTTTTTTTTTTAATCTCTTTAAGGAATCCCTAAGTTGTGAATCAACTATTTATGCACAGGTAAGTGTAAGATATATGTGTTGTTTGCTTGTTTCTTTTTGGGGGAAAACAAAAGTGTACCTGAGTTTGCACTATAAAATAGAAGGGTACGTAATTTGGTAGGCGAGTTCTCTAATCTGCATTGTATTCCATTGAATATATATATATATATATATATATATATATATATAATAAGAAGTTGTTAAGAAAATCAATTCTAATTATAATTTTTTATTATCAATTTATGTAATATATAATTTTATGATACATGAATAAATATGTAAAAAATAATATTAATATTAATATTCTTAATATTTTTTTAATTTTTTGAACACTAATTTATATGTTGACTTTTTCAGTCGGCACTCAAAAAATTGCACTACTTTATTAAAAATAGTTTTGAAAATATAAAATGTCAAATTAATGGCCATGTTATGTGTAGTTGGCTGGTTTGTCAATGTTCACTGAATGCCAACTGACAGTATCTGAAACTAAATCAATGCTCTGGAAGTGGAGTTCAAATCAAAAATCCATTCAAGCATTAATGTATAAACGTCATGAAAAATTATTTACTTTCTTACTTACCCAAAAATAAATAAATAAATAAATAATTACTTACTGAAGAAGGAAGTTCATAAATGGCATTTAAAAAAGTGGCTGCAAGTGGAAATTAGAATTGAAAATCTAGGTCCTTTTTTTTTTTTTTTTTTTTCTATAGTTATATTTGTCTTGAATGGGCATATCAAAAATTTTATAGGCTTTTAAAAAAAAATGTGGGAACAATGTTTTATAATCTCTTAATACTTGTTGGACATCTGACACTCCATACTTATTTAAGGTCAAAAATTAGAATAGATAAAATTAGGGTAATAATAAGAGATGTGTTTTTTTATTGACAATTTTATAAATCATCTTTTTTATTTTTTGTTAAGAAAAATTAAAGTCTACATATAAATATTAACTTAAAAAAGTAAATTTACGTTTAGTTTATTAGTTAGAGATGAATTTTTAAATTTGAGTTTGTTAATTTTTCAAAAATTAGTTATAAATTTTGTTGACTTTTTAAAAAAAAAACTGAAATGAAAAAATATAATTTAGTTGGAGTTAAACTGAAACGTGAAACGGAGTCTTAGAGGGTGATTGGTGAATGAGTTGAGTTTGAGTTGAGTTGAGTTGAAATTTTTAAGTTTAAATAGTAATTTTTGTTGACTTTTTCAGAAAAGACAAAAAAAATTTTTTAAAAAAAAATACAGTTTAATTTGAGTTAAACTGAAAAGTCAAACAAAACCTTAGATATAAATGAGATTATACAACATTTTCCTAGCTTAAAAGCCTTTGAGCCATGTCCTTGTAAACATATGGATATTCCACGTCTTATCGGCTTTTTTTTTTTTCCTAAAGAATTAAATTTGTAATTTTATTCGAAGTTATATAGTTTAATTTACAAATTCCAATATGTACTTTATTTTTATTTTTATTTTTATTTTTTTACTCTAGATTCAGAGATTTAGAAGGAGTTTGGCAACATAACTTAAACTCATATTGTTCATCTTAATTTTTATCTTTTTCTGAAAAGTTAACAAAAATTATAACTAATTTTTAAAAAATAAACTAACTTAAACTTAAAAATCTTAACTCAAACTTATTCACCAAACACCCTCTTAAACTTCAGATCTTGATCTTAAAAATATGATTGTATTGTCATTTATAGTGGACTATTGTAATTTATAAACAAAAAAATAATAATAACAGGATAGACAATTATATTTTGTAAAAGTCTTGAATTCGTTTGGTGAATGAGTTGAGTTTGAAAATTTTAAGTTTGAGTTCAAAATTTTTGTTGAATTTTTAGAAAATACAAAAAATTTTCAGAAAATACAAAAAATTTTCAGAAAAAGACAAACTTTTTTAAAAAAAGATAAAAATTGAGATAAAAAATACATTTTAGTTTGAGATTATATTGATTACCAAACGAAGCCTTAAACAAAGATCTTTTTGGCTCTTCTACAAAGTCAAAGCATATTTTCCAATTTTAACCTTCTTTACTGCTAGGACTCAACTCCACCACTTCTATCCTTTTATTTGTGTCTCAAGTTAAAGTGCCCATTTGGAGTCTAGAAATTGTGTTTTGTAGATCGTAGATGAGTTGAGTTTTAAAAATATGAATTCGGTGAAAATTAGCTTTGCCCTAACGGATGCAGATTAACTGGCAGAGTCTGAGCAGGAAGGGCTTGCATCCTCTGGCACTGGCACCATCTCTGAGAATTTCCAATCTCGTGATTCATCTGTCAATGCTGCTTTTCGAATAAATTTTTATCCAAACCAGCAGAACAATGGTGGTAACTTCTTGAACAGAGGAGGTTTCAATTAGAATAATAGAGGAAGGGGAAGAGGTGGCCATGGAAATGGTAATGGCAGACCCGTATGCCAAATTTGTGGAAAACAAGGTCATGTGGCAATGAAGTGTTATCACAGGTTTGATATCAGTTCCAAGATGGACAGAATGGCTTCAACAATTCCAGTAGTTCCAATGGCTTTCTAATCTGGTACATACTGCCTCTGCTTCTGCTCCAACTTAAAGCTTATACTGCTTCCACTTCCATGGCAACAGATCCAGCTTGGTAAGCTTGGTATTTGGACAGTGGAGCTACTAATCATGTGACTTCAGAGATGCAGAATCTTTCCACTCGAAATGACTACAAAGAAAAAGAAAAGCTTATTGTAGGTAATGGTTCTACCTTAAATATTTCTCATATTGATGACTCATTTATTCACATTCCCAACCATCATAAGCCCTTACATTTGCATGTTATAACAGGGTAGTAATTGAATTCTATTCTCATTGCTGTCTAATAAAGGACAAGCTCACGAGGAAGCTTCTACTTCAAGGAATGTTTAAAGATGGACTCTATCAGTTGGATTTTTGTCCAGTGGTGTCCCAAAATCCCAAGTCCAACCTCTTATTACTGCTTTTCAAATTGGTGTGTTTGGCTGTAATTTTGTGTCGAAAACAGTTAATAATGAGCTCATCAAAAGCTCAAGTCAAAGTCATTCTTCTGTCAATTGTAAATCTGTGTCTGTAAATACTGCCAGTTGTACTGCTGATACGTGGCATAGAAGATTAGGACATCCTTCTAGTCAAGTTCTTCAACAAGTCCTCGAGTCCGTAAAAAATTTTGCTAGTTCAATAAAAGGATCGTCTTTTGTGACGCTTGCAAATATGGAAAATTGCATCAAAATCAATTCCTTGTCTCAAACACCAAAACTGTTAAACCTTTTGAATTGGTTCACACTGATCTATGGGGACCTGCACCTATTGTCTCATCTGATGGATATAGTGTTGGAAAAGAGGAGATTTCGGTATTACTGAAATCAAGGACTCTTTATTAGCTGTAAATATATTGTAATTAGTCCATTATGTAAATTAGGAAACTTCCTAGGACAGCTAGCTAGTGATTGTAAATCAGTTTCCTTTTTAGTTATTCTTGTATTCTCTTATATAAGAGAGAAACCGTGTGCTTGTATACTCACTGAGGAATATACAGAAAACTTTCACCATCTTCTGCCTTTTTACTGTTTTTCTCACATGGTATCAGAGCCTGCCCTAAAAAAACCCTAACCATGTCCGAAATTTCTTCTGCAACGCCGACCTCTGCAACCCAATCAGTCCACCCTACACACCCTGCTAATCCGCCCAACCAACCTGATTCTCACTCGGTTCAGATCACCAATATTCGCCTCAATGGTGATAAATTTTTACGGTGGTCTCAATCAGTCCGGATGTATATCAGGGGACGCGGTAAGATTGGATATTTGACAGGAGATAAACCGGCTCCAGCACCAGAGGACTCAGCGTACATGACGTGGGATGCTGAAAATTCAATGGTGATGACTTGGTTGGTGAACTCTATGGAGGAGGATATCAGCTCCAACTATTTGTGTTATTCCACAGCCAAAGAACTTTGGGACAACGTGAATCAGATATACTCTGATTTTGGTAATCAGTCTCAGGTTTGTGAATTGTCCTTAAAACTTGGTGATATTCGGCAGGGAGAGGATTCGGTCATCAAGTATTTCAATTCCTTGAAGCGTATGTGGCAAGACTTGGACCTATTCAGCGATTATGAATGGAAGTCCGTTGAAGATGCTAGGCTGTATAAACGGATTGTGGAAGATCATCGGATCTATAAATTTCTTGCAGGTCTTAATGTGGAGTTTGATGAAGTCCGGGGTAGGATAATTGGCAGGTCTCCACTCCCCTCAATTGCTGAAGTGTTCGCTGAAGTCCGACGGGAGGAAAGTCGCAGACATGTGATGTTGGGGAAGAAATCACAAGGGGGGGCTGTGGAGACTTCTGCCCTCTTTGTTTCAGAGATTGCTGCTGCCAACAAAGCTTTCAGTTTTCAGTAAAAACCTGGGGAAAAGCCACGGGTCTGGTGTGATTACTGCAACAAACCACGACACACTCGGGAGAACTGCTGGAAACTCCACGGCAAACCAGCCCACTTGAAGAATGGTAAGCCTGGTGACAGAAGCAGCCACGTTACAGCCACTGCCAATGAAGCTAAGACGAGTCCCTTTAGCAAGGAGCAGATGGATCATCTTCTAAAGCTGCTAAAATCCAATTCATCATCGGGTATTCCTAGTGTTTCTCTTGCACAAACAGGTAGTGCACTTCACACCCTCTTTTTTTGTCAAAATTCCGTTCCATGGATCATAGATTCTGGAGCATCTGATCATATGACCAACCTATCCAATTTTTTTAGCACATATTCTCCGTGTTCTGGTTTTGAAAAAATTAGAATAGCAGATGGTAGTTTTTCAGCTATTGCAGGGAAAGGAATGGTAAAAATCTTGGAAAATATCGACCTTAAGTCGGTTCTCCATGTTCCAAAATTAGCCTGTAATCTTTTGTCTGTGAGTAAATTAACCCGAGAATCTAATTGTTGTGTTGTTTTCTATGATTCCCATTGTGAATTTCAGGACCGGAACTCGAGGAAGAAGATTGGCAGTGCTAAGTTGATAGATGGTCTTTACTACTTTGATGAGGTTTTCTCCAGTAATAAAAAGGCTCAGGGCCTCAGTAGTGTTAGTTCTAATTCTGTTTATGAACAAATAATGCTTTGGCACTTAAGACTTGGCCATCCTAGTTTTCCATATCTTAAACATTTGTTTCCTCATTTATTTAAAGGTTTGGAGTGTTCATCACTTTATTGTGAAAGTTGTTTTTTGTCTAAGAGTCATCGTACTACTTATGTGCCAAAAGTTTATAAATCTTCAAAACCATTTTACTTAATACACAGTGATGTTTGGGGGCCTTCACGAATCACTACTCTCTCTAAGAAAAAATGGTTTGTTACCTTTATTGATGATCACACTCGTCTATGTTGGGTTTATTTGATGAATGAAAAATCTGAGGTTGCAAAATTTTTTAAGAACTTTTATACTATGGTAGAGACTCAGTTTCAAGAAAAAATTAGTATTTTACATACTGATAATGGAACCGAGTATTTTAATGAAGTTCTAGGTGATTTTTTAAGGGAAAAGGGTATTCATCATCAGTCTACTTGTGTGGATACCCCTCAACAAAACGGAATTGCCGAAAGAAAAAATAAACATTTACTTGAAGTGGCTCGTGCTATGATGTTTTCAATGAATGTTCCAAAATATCTTTGGGGGGATGCTATTTTAACAGCTTCCTATTTGATTAATAGAATGCCAACACGAGTTTTAAATTATAGCACGCCATTGGAATTTTTTAAAAATATTTTTCCTTTCTCTCGGCTTTTCTCGGATTTACCTTTAAAAATATTTGGTTGCATTGCTTTTGTTCATTTACCCAACAACACTCAGTCGAAACTTGATCCTCGAGCGATTAAATGTGTTTTCATAGGATATGCTCCTAATAAGAAGGGTTATAAGTGTTACCACCCCCAAACAAAGAAAGTTTATGTTAGTATGGATGTCAAATTCTTTGAACAAAACTCAATACTTTCACAAAAATTCTCTTCAGGGGGAGAATGAGGTAGAAGAAAATTTTTGGGACTTAAATCCTACTCCTTTACCAAATACCATTTTAACTACTTTACCTCATTCTTCTTCTTCTCCTATTGTCACTCCAAACACTGATACTCTTTTTGATAAAAACAATCCTAGTCATATAGAGCCAAATATTGGTGTATCTGAAACAGGGGGAGAAACACTGCAACAGGGTGAAGAACCACCTAATACTGAGCTTCTGGTTTATACTCGGAGAAAACTTCATCCTAAGAGTCAAAGTAAATCTATCTCTCTTGGCATTGATCAATCTCAACCCTCGGGAACTGGAACTACAGAAATCACAGGTAACTCTAAAACCAACTCTTTTCCTTCGGTTCCTTCAGTTTTACCAAACCTAGAGTCTTCAGATCTTGACATCCCTATAGCCGTTAGGAAAGGTATTCGAACCTGCACTAAATATCCCATAGCCAAATATGTGTCTTATGAAAATTTGTCTCACTCTTATAGGGCTTTCACCTCAAAAGTGTCAAACCTATTTGTTCCTAGAAATATTCAGGAAGCACTTGATGACCCGAATTGGAAGCTAGCAGTGATGGAAGAGATGAATGCTCTGAGAAAAAGTGGTACTTGGGAGTTAGTAGATTTACCTAAGGAGAAAAAAACAGTGGGTTGCAAGTGGGTTTTTACTGTCAAGTGTAAAGCAGATGGTAGTATAGAAAGATACAAGGCGAGACTTGTAGCAAAGGGGTTCACCCAAACCTTTGGGATTGATTATCAAGAAACGTTTGCACCTGTTGCTAAGATAAACTCAATCAGGGTTTTACTATCTCTAGCTGTGAATTTCAACTGGTCATTACACCAGTTAGATGTGAAAAATGCTTTCTTGAATGGTGATTTAGAGGAAGAGGTTTTTATGGATCTACCACCTGGGTTTGAAGGTAAATTGGGGCGAGAGAAAGTCTGCAGATAAAGAAATCTTTATATGGTCTTAAACAGTCTCCCAGAGCCTGGTTTGAGAGGTTTGGGAAAGCTGTGAAGAGCTATGGCTACTGTCAGAGTCAAGCTGATCATACCATGTTTCACAGACATAGTAGAGAAGGCAAGGTTGCTATCTTAATTGTCTATGTGGATGACATAATTTTGACAGGTGATGATAGTGAAGAGCTGAAGAGACTAAAGAAGAGACTTGCAGCTGACTTCGAGATCAAGGATTTGGGTGCTTTGAGATATTTTCTTGGAATGGAGTTTGCCAGATCTAAAGAAGGTATTTTTGTAAACCAACGTAAATATGTTATTGATTTACTTGGTGAGACAGGCCTACTAGGATGCAAACCAGCCGAGACTCCTATTGAACCCAATCGGAAACTCCAACCGGCTAGAGCTGAAGAAATCCTGGATAAAGAGCGGTATCAACGACTCGTTGGAAGGTTGATCTATTTGTCTCATACACGGCCAGATATAGCTTTTGCGGTTAGCATGGTTAGTCAGTTTATGCATTCACCTGGTCAAGAACACTTTGATGCTGCCTATCGGATTCTCAGGTACTTAAAAGGAAATCCAGGTAGGGGCTTATTGTTCAAAAATCATGGGCATTTGCAAGTAGAAGCCTATACTGATGCAGATTGGGCTGGGAGTATCACAGATAGGCGGTCAACTTCAGGATACTGTACCTTTGTTGGAGGTAACCTGGTCACCTGGCGTAGCAAGAAACAGAATGTGGTAGCAAGAAGCAGTGCAGAAGCCGAATTTAGATCAGTTGCTCATGGAATTTGTGAGGTATTGTGGATTAAGAGACTTTTGGAGGAGTTAAAGATCTCTAATCAGTTGCCTATGAGAGTATACTGTGATAATAAAGCTGCTATTTCAATTGCTCACAATCCAGTACTACATGATAGAACTAAGCACGTGGAGATAGACAAACACTTTATCAAGGAAAAGCTTGAAGAAGGTTTGATCTGTATGCCTTACATGCCTACCTATGAACAAGTTGCAGATATTCTTACCAAGGGACTTCCTACAAGACAGTACGATAAGCTAATTGGCAAGCTGGGTATGAAGGATATCTTCAAACCAGCTTGAGGGGGAGTGTTGGAAAAGAGGAGATTTCGGTATTACTGAAATCAAGGACTCTTTATTAGCTGTAAATATATTGTAATTAGTCCATTATGTAAATTAGGAAACTTCCTAGGACAGCTAGCTAGTGATTGTAAATCAGTTTCCTTTTTCTTAGTTTTTTCCTTTTTAGTTATTCTTGTATTCTCTTACATAAGAGAGAAACCGTGTGCTTGTATACTCACTGAGGAATATACAGAAAACTTTCACCATCTTCTGCCTTTTTACTGTTTTTCTCACATATAGATACTATGTTCATGTTATTGATGATTTTAGCAGGTTTACATGGATTTTCCCACTCAAAAACAAGTCAGACACCTTAAGTGTTTTTGTCAAATTTCAAACCTCTATTGAAAGGCAGTTTAATTTCAAAATCAAATTTGTCCAAATAGACTGGGGAGGTGAATATCGTCCCTTTTTACCCAATCTTCAAAAATTAGGAATTGTCCTTTGTCACCCTTGTCCTTGTACACATCAACAACATGGCAAAGCTGAGAGAAAACTTTTGCGTATTGTTGAAATTGGTTTATCTATACTAGCTCAAGCTCAAATGCCCTTACATTTTTTGTGGGATGCTTTTGTTTCTTCTGTATTTATTATAAACAGGTTACCTACTCCTCTTCTTTCTTATAAACCCCCTCTTGAGATTCTCTTTAAGCAAAAATCAAATTAACAGTTTTCTTAAGGTGTTTAGCTGCTCTTCCTGTTTTCCTTATCTGAGACCATATAACAACCGTAAGTTTCAACTCAGAACCTCTAAGTGCATTTTTCTTGGATATAGTCCATTTCATAAAGGGTATAGATGTTTACATCCATCTGGCAGAATCTACATAGCACTTAGTGTTAGTTTTAATGATAATGAGCATGAATTTCCTTATCAAACACTTTTCTCCAAACATACCACTTCAAAAACCAAGTCTCATTCTGATTTTTCTCAAAATTTTCATTTTCCCAGTAGATCATTGTTCGATGTTGAGTCTGCTTTATCTGTTCCAACCGATGTATCTAACTTGTCTAGCTTTTCTGAAGTTCAAGATGTTACTAATTCTTCTAGCCGTGTCCAAGATATCAATGAGAATAGAATTTCAAATGCAACATTGGATGAGATATCTAAATCAATAGTGCCTTAACCAATTTCTTATATTCTTGCTGACCCTGACAATTCTACATCACATCATATTATTCATCTATGACAACTGGAACCAAAGTAGGCATTTTTAAAACCAAAACCTATTTTTACTATTTTGTCACCAGTAAGTGAAACTTTTAAGGAACCACTTACTGTTCAAGATGCTTTATCTGATCTTGAGTGCAAATAGGCAATGGTTGATGAGTTTCAGGCATTAGTTAAGAATGACACTTGGCAGCTGGTTTCTCTCACTTTTGATACGAATGTTGTGGCTAATAAGTGGGTGTTTAGAGTAAAGTACAAGGTAGATGGGTCCTTAGACAAGTTCAAAGCAAGATTGGTAGCAAAAGGCTTCCAGCAAACTGCTGGTCTTGACTATTTTGAGACCTTTAGTCCAGTGGTAAAGCCATCAACTATCATAGTTATGTTTTCTCTTGCTGCTACTTATGGCTGGGATGTTCAGCAAATTGATGTTGACAATACTTTTCTAAATGGTGACTTACAAGAAAATGTTTCTATGATGCAACCAGAGGGATTTGAGGACAAGTACAGGCCAACTCATGTTTGTAGACTCAGGAAAGCTTTATATGGCTTAAAACAAGCTCCTAGAGCTTGGTTTGACAAGCTCAAACGTGTTCATGTTAAGCAGGTTTTCAGTCTTCTGTGTCAGATAGTTCATTTTTCTTCTCTAGAGCTAATAACAGGTTTTTGCTTGTGTTAGTCTATGTGGATGATATCTTGACTACAGGGGAAAACTCAACTCAGATTATTCAACTAGTCAAAGATCTGAATAAGCAGTTTGCTCTATAGACTTTGGGATCAGTTAATTATTTTCTTGGTCTAGAAGCTAACTCAGTGGAAATACACTTATGATCTACTTGCCAAGACTAATATGTTTAAGGCGAAAACTAGTTTGCCTCCAATGTACCAAAACAAGAAGTTGTCTCTGGGAAACAGCAAAGCTTTTGATCACCCAGTGCTTTATAGAAGTACAGTATGGGATTTATAGTACTTGACCATGATGAGACCTGACATTGCATTTGCTGTCAATAAGCTGAGTCAATTTTTGCATGCACCAACTATGGAGCATTGGTCAGCTTGCAAAAGGGTACTCAGATATTTGAAAGGAACTACTGAAATTGGTCTGCAGTTTAGACCTTCTAAGAGGTTGAATCTTGAGTGTTTCTCTGATGCAGATTGGGCCAGTTCTCTAGATGATAGAAAATCAACAAGTGGTTACTATGTGTTCTTAGGAGGCAATTTGATCAATTGGAGCTCGAGGAAGCAGAAGGAGGTTGCAAGGTCTAGCACAGAGTCTGAGTATAGAGCTCTAGCCACTGCTACAACAGAAGTTGTTTGGTTATAGTCTTTACTAAAGGAAATTGGAGTAATGATAGCAAATACTCCAATACTGTGCAATACTGTGCTGTGATAATACAGGTGCTAGTATGTTGGCATCCAATTTTATATTTCATGCTAGGGCTAAGCACATAGAAATAGATGTTAATTTTGTACGGGAAGAAGTTGCTCAGTTGAGCCATTTGGTCAAATTATGTTTCTCTCTCTACCCTTCTCTTTCCCCCCTTTATGTTTCTTGATACACCCAACATAAGATCGAAAGAAAACAAGAAGAAAGGAAAAATAAAAAAGGAAAGAAAATAAAACAAATTATATTATATCCACTTACTTGTATTATTTTAATTGAAAAATAAGGATATAATAGTGATTTTTTAGTATTTACATTTTTCACCTAATGTTGGAGAGATTAGAATTGATATGCCCCATTAGAAACTTTATCCACTCTATGTCCTTTCCATACTTTTTTCTTTTTTAACCAAACAAACTAAATTACTATTTTTCATCTAATTTTTCCTCCACCCACTTCCCCTTTTCCATCATACCATCATACCAAACATAACTTAGTGCAGACACTAACAGAATTTGAAGAGAAGATTAAGAGGGCGTTTGGCATTACAGTTGGAACTCATAGTGAGAACATTTTAATTGGTCATTTAATTAAGATCGATTCATTTTTGGAACGACTAAGTCTCTATTGTTTCTAACCGAGATTTACATTTCTATAAAGTGTTAGATTCAATCAGTGATTTCTAAGCAATTTTTACGTTTACAGAAAAGTACGTACCAACATGAAAACACGTCCAAAATATACAAGGGAACAAAAGGCAAAGGATTCCTGGCAATTGATGATGAAAGACCTAAGCAACAAGCTGCCAAAGATGTTTAAAAGAATTTTCCGTTGACTGAGCACGCGAGTACATTATTAAAATAATTAGTAACATGATTTGTCATTATTGTATTGACCTGATCATTATCTTTGTTATAATAATTTTTTTTTTCCAATCAATTGTAATCCAGACAAATAGGTTGCTCAAGCCTAAAGAGATGTGGACATCGATTAAAAATTAATATGTACTCAAAAATCAAAGTGATAGAAAACATCCAGAGCAAATTAACAACGGCACAACAAGTACAATTTAGGAAAAGCTGTTTTGGACATTTCCTTGGCTTCAAAATCACAAAGTTTGCTACACAGTTGTTTCATCACCTTGTGTGCAGGAGATGTGAAAGCAGTAACCAGAGTGAGCTGCTTTTTAACATTGAGGGGAATATATTGAGGTTTGGAATAAGGGAATTTTCGATGATTACAGGCTTATTGTGTAAGCCGGAACCTCAATTGAACGAAGATGACCTTCCACCTTCGGAGCTTTGAAAGAAATACTTTCCATATCATGAAAAGGTGACGAAGATTGATTTGCTGAGCACATTCAAGTCTAAAGAGTTAATTGGTCCTGATATTAACATGGTCCGTTTAGCTATTCATAATTGCATGGAGAACCTGCTCATCGGTGGCCAAAAAAATGTGCAGACCTCCATTCTTAATTGGAGATTAGTAGAAGAAATGGATCTCTTTAATGATTACCCTTGGGGTACTGTTTCATTCAAATAGACAATCAGTTGTATTCATCGAGCAACCGTTCATAAAAAATATATGGGATAGCAGGGTTTCCTTATGCTGTAATAGCATGGGCTTTTGAAGTGATGCCAGCCCTTGCTTCAAAAGGGTACACAACACTAGCTAAGTCATAAAAATATGCTGCCTAATATGTTGAAATGGACATCGTCTGCCCAACCTAACTTCAAGAGTTTACGTAAATATTTCTTCGATCCCAAAGATGGGGGTGTGTATTTAATTTTGCTATAATTTCAAATTTTTATTTAATGTTTCTTTAAGTAAATGACTGAGTCATTGCTACATGTTGTTAAGAAACTAACAGCAACATCAGCAGAGATGCAAAAGAATTACATGGAGCCTGATGCATTTGGGTCCAAGAGTGATGTTCCTGCACAGAATATTAAAGATGCTAATATTCCCAATGTTGAAGAGCTAATGAGGATGTGCAAGACATTATTGCATGACTGATGGCAGAGAACAAAAAGCTGAAGGTCACTACCCAAAAAAATTCAAAGAAGCTGACAAAAATGTATAAGATGTTAAGGACATGCACACACATATGGTTGGTGATTTCCTGTCCGTACCAAAAAGTATTCAATCAGAATACTTTAGTATTCTGGTAGATTACTTAGTGGTATTATGTTAGAATACATTTTTGGTTGGTCGGAGATATTTTCAAAAAGAGATATTAGATTGACCTTTGATTAATCTTTTTATAGGAAAAAATCATTAATAAATCCATTATATATGTACTAATATTCCAAAGATGTACTCTTTTTGAGGCATGTCTCAAAATCTCCCTAATATCCATACCATAAACAATTTAGGTGAGTTTACACTCAGCAAGCATAAACTTTCAACTCGCAGTACATAATTCCGTCAAATAATGGATGACATATTACTAAGTAGCCACCCCAATGGAACATGCCCAATGTGACAGAAAATTTCTGCCATAGATATCCGTACCAGTAGAGGTTGGTATGACAATTAGTTATCTAAAATTTTCATTAGCAAACAACATCAAGGAGAACCTATCATTTTATAGATGTTTACTAAAGTTTCAAAGTAGTTGACATAAGCAATAAAATCAAATATGATTATTGATAAATAATTATTATAAATACAGTTTCAGCTCAGTATGTAAATGCACAATTAGAATATGAAATCATACCATAGCTCAAAAGTATAATCTTATACATAATCCAACATCCAAAAGTCCAAAGCTTGATAAAGAAATTACTGGGGGGGCGGGGGGGGGGGGGGGGGGGGGGGAGGGGAAGAAGAAGAAGAGATCAATATCATACGTAATCTATTGTATTGTATTAGTACCATAAAAATCCAATCACAAAAAAAATACAAATTGAAAAATAAGAATAAGAATGTCAGGTTATCAATAAAGAAAGAGAAATAATAAAGTGAATAATAATAAGAATAATGCATATATATCTCAACTGTTTCATAGCATACATTTGTAACAAATTATATGTAAGGTATATATATCAAATATATCAGACTCTTAAGTTCTCAAATCTAATTAAATTAGATATATATGTATATTAAATAAATACATAATAAGCGATTTCCAGTCACCTTCTCAAACTCCAATGCGCATCTTCCTGCAAAAAAATTACGGAACCGCCTCACCAGTTTGAAGAGTAGTTTTACGTATACCTGCTTATAGCTGGGTGGAGCGGAGCAGGCAAATATGCAGGTTGCGGATATTTTTGTACATCCTTAGTCAGCAGGGATCTATCTTAAATGGAGCGAGAAAAACCTGATTTAAAATAGTTTGAGTTATAAATGTGTTAAAAATTTAATGCCTGCAAGTTATGGGACAAGAGCAAATTTAGGAGTCCCTTCCTCTACTCCCTGTTTAATTAATTATCATTTTTATATTAAAGATATCATATATGTTTTAAATACATCTTTTAAGTATATTATACTTCAAGGACTCCTTCTAGCATTAAAAATTAATAATGATGATAACAAAAAAGGACTTCTTTTAACCCATAGGACACTAAAAGTGCGCGATATATATATATATATATATATATATTATATTTATATTTTAACCTTTTCACATCATTTATTTTTCTCTAAAGTTGGTTTGCAGGGTTGATGTAATATTAACAGAAGCAAGATGAATCTCTTTTAGAAGATCTCTGGACACTTCTGAGAGCTGGGAGACTCGAGGAGGCACGTTGTAGTATCTTCAAGACAAGTAAGCAAAGTTATGAAAGTCATTAAGTTATTGATTAGCTTACTTGCGTCTTGAGTTGTTCTCCTAATGCATGCTAATATTTGACAACTGTGACAGTCATCAGTCCTTATAAGAAAATGGATAAGTTATGTCGTCTCTCATCATTTGAGAATGAATGTATGTTGATACTAGAAGTACAAATCAAGATTTTATTTTGGATGATAGGCTTAAGGGAAAGATTCTAAGGGATTCAGAAATGATCACTTTAGGTTTAGATTAATTCACTACTTAGGGATACAGAAAACACCATCCCAAAATACATAATTAAAGGATAAATTAAATACTCTTGCAAATCCACTAAAGAGATAACAATTTTGGGATAAAATTGAAAATAATTCAGATTTACTCTTGACAACTCAACTCATTCACTCATTTCATTTTTTTTTTACAAAAGATTGCAAGCCTATTTATAGGCCTTCAAACCCACACATTTTTTTTTTTAAAGGAAACCCACCCACAGATATTCTTGACACAACACTAAAACCAAAGAACCTTTAAATTTCCAAAACCCCAAAATAAATACAAAAATAACAACGGACTTTTAAAATTCAGAAACTCCTAAAAATAAATACAAATACTTAATAATTACTAAAACTACCCAATAAATTCAAATTATTGGACTTAGATATAAATGAAAGGCTTTTGAGTTCTCACTCATTAAGACAAGACCTTAAGATTCCACTAACTCCCAAATTAATAAATATTGTCAATCAATTTAAGAGTGGTTTTGTCGTTTGATGTTTTCAATGAATCAGATATGACCATATCACTATCATCCGTGTCATATATGATGGTTCATAAGTAAAGAGACCAGCTCTTAATGGTATAGAGCCTTTTGGGGTGAGCTTAAGAACAAAACCGTACGTGCATGATGTCTAAAGCAGATAATATCATACTAAAAGGAGACATGGATTGTTACAAATGATATCAGAGACTATACTCAATCAGAAGTGTGGCCAACAATGATGTTGGGCCCCAAAAGGAATGGTGATTGTGATAGTCATCAGTTCATACAAGAAAAAAGGTAAGCTATTCAGTCTTACATCGCTTGAGGATTGATATATGTGTTAGTTCATAAGTAAGGAGACCACCTTCTAATGATATGAGGCCTTTTAGGATTAACCCAAGAGCAAAATTGTGTGGGCATGAGGCCCAACACAAATAATATTATACCAAATTGAGGCATGTTCTTACAAATAGTATCAGAGCATATACCCAGCCAGAAGTATGGCCAACGAGGATGTTGGGCCCAAAAAAAAGGGTGATTGTGACAATCATGATCAATCACTATAAGAAAATGGTAAGTTATACAGTCTCGCATCACTTGAGAATTGATATATGTGATAGTTTATAAGTAAAAGATTATCTCTTAATGGTATGGAAAGCTGCAACTTTGTGTCCATTCGGGGGATTTGATCAATTTTCTTATGTCGAAACTCTCCTAAAAAAATGGAAAAATGGGATGAATAGAACTTTACAAACTTTAGTAGTCATTGGACTGGAAAACAGCATAGGTCACCAATAACTCCTTTGGATATGGTTTTCTTATTATACCTCAGAGGTAGTCTAAAAAATCCTATCAAACAAATTTGTTCTCTCGTAGAACAAGTTTTTAAATGATCAACACTAAAACCTATTGTCTACACGCCCCTACGTATTGGCAAAAAAGGACACGCATTTTTCTGCAAAAGGCTCTCCAAATTATATATGTTACCTTTATATTGGTTGTAAATATGATCTACGTCCTCATGTAGATTTCGTTGTTCTTTAGGTTTGTATATTTGCACTTTGCAACATGTTTCAAGTTACATACGCTTTGGCATTTCATGTATGATTGATGCATTAACTTATCATTCGTATACAATAGGAAGAAATGAAATCAACTTTAAAACTAGATGAAATCAAAACAACACGATGAAAGCTCAAATGATTTTTTGAAAATAATGTTAAAAAGTTTGAAGGAAATTTATACATTTGCATCTATCAATATCGTATTGTATTTTTTTTATAAGTTAGTTTGAAGGAAATTTATATTTTGAATATATCAATATCATACCATAATTTTTGGTATGTGATTTAGCTTGATTTTTCACTTCATGAACTGTCCCCGTAAGAATACAAGACTATTGAAATGAAAGCGGTAATTTTTTTTTTTTCACTTTCTTTATCCGTTAGGCTATGCATCCTACCCACATGGTGGAAGTTTTTTGTTTTTGTTTTGTCTTCTTTTATTTTGTTTCTTGTTAAGTGGAAAGTCCTGAAACTAAATGCACGGATAAAAAGTCAACACATATTTAATAGGCATTTTTATGTCATCTTGTTTTTTGCAATAAAACCAAATTTGACGACATCAGTACTCTCTCCATTTTTCCTTTTTTTTTTTTTTTTTTTGGGGGTCAAAAAGCAAAGGATTCTGTGAGCAGATTTATGATTATTTTATTTCTTAAACTAGTTCCTAATTTTATTCTCTAATATTAGTCTTTTTAATAAGCTTTTATATACTCTTTAAGCTCGTCGGCTGCTTCAAGCCTGATATGTATGTCTTGAGACAATACAAGGACAGACTCCGTTTTCTTATCTGTTTTTGTTACAAAAAATTTTCTTCCATAGCCAATCTTGAGCTTGATGGAATTGCAACTTCAGATTACATTACTTGGGTTGGCAAAAGTGCGAACCCAGTGCCTCTTTTGCATGAAACCATGCAGAGATGCGCAAGAACACATACCGTCGCGGAAGGGAAAGCTTGCCATGCGCAGATTATTACCATTGGATTACGATCAGACACCTTGACGTCGAACATGCTTATCAATATGTACTCGAAATGTGGTTTAGTTGATTGTGCTCGGAAAGTGTTCGATGAAATTCCTGAACGAAGTTTAGTTTCGTGGAATACGATGATGGGGTCACTTACTCGGAATGGGGAGGAGCGAGAAGCACTTGGTCTATTTTTGCAGATGCGAAGAGAGGGAAACTCTTTGAGTGAGTTCACCATTTCAAGCGTACTTTGCGCTTGTGCTGGGAAATTTGCCATGTTCGAGTGCAAACAGTTGCATGCTTATGCTATTAAGATGGCAATGGATTCAAATGTCTTTGTGGGTACCGCATTGCTTGATGTTTACGCCAAGTGTGGTTTTATAAAGGAAGCAAGCTGTGTTTTCGAGTGTATGAGTGAAAAGAGTGCTGTTACTTGGAGTTCAATGGTGGCAGGTTTTGTGCAGAATGCGCGTTATGAGGAAGCTTTGATGTTGTTCCGAAAATCTCAGATAAAGGGATTGGAAGCAGATCCATTTACGATTTCATCTACTATTTGTGCTTGTGCAGCTCTTGCATCTCTGATCGAAGGGAACCAGGTTCACGCCGTGTTGTGTAAAACAGGATTTGGTTCAAACATATTTATTGCTTCCTCACTTATTGACATGTATGCAAAATGCGGCAGCATTGAAGAAGCTTACACCGTGTTTAGATATATTGAAGAAAAGAATGCTGTTTTATGGAATGCAATGATTTCGAGTTTTGCTAGACATGCTCATTCCTCTGAAGTAATGATATTATTTGAGAAGATGCAACAGATAGGCATGTTCCCGAACGAAATAACATATATTTCCGTGTTATCTGCGTGCAGTCATATGGGTTTGGTTGGAAAGGGAAAGAAATATTTTGAACTCATGAGAACAGAACACAATGTGTCACCCAATGTCATGCACTATTCGTCCATGGTTGATATTCTTGGAAGAGCCGGGCTTACGATTGAAGCTCATGATTTGATCGAGACCATGCCATTCAATGCAACAGCTTCCATGTGGGGTTCACTCTTGGCTTCCTGCAGAATTCATGGGAATCTTCACTTGGCTGAAATAGCGGCCAGACATTTGTTTGAGTTGGAACCTGATAACGCGGGAAACTACGTTTTGCTTTCAAACATTTACGCGGCAAACAAGAAGTGGGAAGAAGTTGCAAGAACAAGGAAGGTTCTCAAAGAAAGCCAGGTAAAGAAGGAGAGGGGTAAAAGTTGGATCGAAATAAAGAATAAGGTCCACTCGTTTATGGTCGGAGAGAGAAATCATCCTAGAATTGCTGAGATTTACTCAAAGTTGAATGAGTTAGCCGGAGAATTGAAGAAACTTGGCTACTTGGCAAAGACTGAAGACGACCTTCACAACGTCGAAGAGAGTCAAAAGCATGAGCTTTTGAGGCACCATGGCGAAAAGCTTGCAGTTACTTTCGGGCTGATGTGTTTGCCTTCCAATGCACCTATTAGGGTCATGAAGAATCTTAGGATCTGTGGGGATTGCCATTCTTTTATGAAACTGACATCGAGTTTCACAAGAAGGGAGATCATTGTAAGGGACACAAACAGATTTCATCATTTTAAGAATGGATGTTGTTCTTGCCGGGATTTCTGGTGAAAGTGGTGGTTTCTTTGTATTCTAAAGAAAGCGCTCAAAATAGAAATCACAATTCGGCTCCAAAGTAACTTCTTTCATTTGCATCTACATTATTTCTTTAGGACTCATCAATTGCATAGTTATTTCCAATACATTGGTGTCCAACACAACACGCTTGTTGGATTTGGCTACGCTAAACATGCAATATACATATATATATACATTGTGTATATATGTATATAAAGGATATGTCATGTGTCCAGCACCGGACTTATCCTGCAATTGGATGCTGTCCATTGGATGTGATTTGGATGGCCTGATTTCACCAATGCGAAGGAGGGTAGCCTAGAGAAATACTGAACATAACTTTTTATAGGTGTTGTGGACCCAGCATAACTTTTTATAGGTGTTGTGGAACCAACATAACTTTTTTTTTTTTTTTTTTAATCCTAGTGTAAGGCTATAGTTGTAGATATATTTATAATTCCACACCATCCACATAATCATCTACACCGTTAAATTATATAATTAAAGTTACATCCAATGGTCACCTATTAAAAAAAAAATCAGAGTTGTGTCTAATGGAGATAATGGATGACTGAAAATGAGCAGGCATCTGACTTCGTCTTCTGTTCCCCACTCCCCTTAATTATCAACACTCGTCCTTGATCGCGTTCTAATCTATGAACAAGTAAAATGAAAAAGCCATCTAATTATAAGAAAAATCATTGATGAATTGTTGCTTTTTGTTTACATATTTTATTTGGTTGTTACTACAAAACTAAAACAAGGTTCCTTTTCACCATATGATCACAAAACTAAAACACACTTTAGTTTTGTTACTGCAAAACTAAAGTGTGTTTTGGGAAGAATTACAGAGGGAAGGAAAAACAACAACTATGATGACTTTTAAAAAGAGTTACAATAGTTAAAAAAAGATATACAACTTATGGGAGTCGTTTATGACAATCTAGAATAATCACAACCCACTCTTTTAATATTGGTAGGATTAGTTTTAATAGACACTATTATTATGAGCTATTGATTACTCAAATTTTTTCCATCATTCTTTCATTTTGAAAAAGAAAAACTATATCATTTTCAACTTATTCTATACAATACTCTTTTTGAAAAATAAAATGAATCTTTTTAAAATATTATCGCAATGTACAATTTCAAACATCATTTCTTCTCACTCTAAATAACTTTTTATTTTCAAGAAGAAATATTTTTACACATCCAAATGCAATCTTATTATAAAAATAAAAGACTTTTCATTTAAAATAAGAAAATTTTCCTTTTCAAAAATAGACACTCTATCCAAAAGGAGCCTAAAACTCCATGGTTGTGTTTGTCCCTTGAATATACTACTGGCCACTCGAGGAGACGGCTTGGCTGCTAGGGGAGAGGCAACAACTTGTGGGAGTCGGCTTCGCTCCCGAAGGAGCTCTCGGGGATGTTGCGAGTGCCATGGGAGAGCAACGTCTTGTCCTCGTCGGACTTGGCTGGTGTTCTTTCACTGGACGCCGATGAAGGCCTTGCGGAAAATATGTTTTTTGTTTGAAAATTATGAAAATGGAGATTTAAAACTGTTGAATTGTACAGCTGTCATAGCCTAATTTTAGGAAACAAATCAGATTGTATATATTTTGATAGGAAGTTATTTCTTTCCCTTTTAATCATAGGATTTGTACCGTAGGCTAATTTGGGTAGTTTCCCATTTTTTCTTCCTAGATTAGTATATTTAGACATGTATACCACATATTCAATGTAATGAGAAATATTCATTCTCTTTCTATTTTTCTTCATGGTATCAAAGCAGGAGGTCCTGAGTTCGAACCCCTGTAATTACACAATTGAACCCCCTTTATTATCATTGCGTGTTGGGTCTTTAATATATTTCGGGCTTCTTATAATTTGTGTTGGACTTTCAAATTAATATTTGTCCACACGTTTGCCCATTATCAGGCCTGCAAGTGAGGGGGAGTGTTGAAATATAAAACTATTGTTGGCCCACTTCCTAAGAGCTTAAGCTTTTGGGAGAATTGGTAAACTAACATGGTATCAGAGCTTTAGGCTCTTTTCTGGGTTTCTCTGTGCAACCTTCATTGCTGTGTTTTTCTTGAAAGTTATCTACTGTTTTTTTCCTGGCGCCTTCGTTTCTGTTTTTTTCTTGTCTTTTTCTCTGTTTTTCTGTTCTTTCTCCGACCATAATGTCCTCCGAAACCACAAATACCTCTGTCCAATCAGAAGAAGTTAATTCAAACCCAATGACTGGAGATCTGCAGAATGTTCGGGCTACATACAGGCTGACTGAGAAAAATTATCTCAAATGGTCTCAATTTGTCAAGACTTACTTGAAGGGTAAAGGGAGACTGAGTCATCTTCTTGGAATAGGACCGAAAAAGGGAGACTCATGTTTTGAAGCGTGGGATGAAGCAGATTCTATGGTCATGTCATGGTTATGGGACTCGATGGATCCTGTAATCAGTGATACTTGTATGTTTCTGACAACTGCAAAGGAGATTTGGGACTCCATTCGACGGACCTATTCGAAAGCTTGTGATGCAGCCCAAGTGTATGAGATAAAGGTGAAGACAGGAGCTTCTAAACAGGGAGACAAAACCGTGACAGAATATGCAAATTCATTGAAGAATTTATGGCAAGATCTTGACCACTACAGGGTATTTGAGATGAAGTGCTCAGAGGATGCTGCCATCTTGAAGAATTTTATTGAGAAGGACCGAGTATATGATTTCTTGGCTGGGCTCAATCCTGAATTTGATCAGGTTCGGGTTCAGATACTTGGCAGGGAGGAGATACCGTCATTGGAGGAGACAATTTCTCTAATAAGGGTAGAGGAGAGTCGAAGGAGTGTAATGCTTGAGCCTCAAGTCTCCGATAGTTCAGCCTTGGTGACTAAATCTGAACAGCCGCAGGTGCAAGACAGAGGGAGAGTAGACATGTCAAAGCTCTTGGAAAGAGACAATAGGAACCATTACCGATCAGATAGCAAGGACAACTTGTGGTGCAACTACTGTAAAAAGCCGAGGCATACCAAGGAGAATTGCTGGAAATTGCATGGTAAGCCGCCAAGTCGAGAATGGGGAAACCGTGGAGGTCAACAGCGATTTCAGTCTCAGGCACACATGACAGAACAAACCAACCAAAGTGAGGGACAAGAAAAAGGAGGACTCAACAGTGAAGAGGTCGAAAAACTAAGGGGCTTGATTGGTTCCCTTGATAAGCCTTCTAGTGCATGTTCATTGGCACTCTTAGGTAAGTCCTCATTCCCTTTTGGATTACATGTTTCAGATAAGTGTTTGACCAACTCCTGGATAGTTGATTCAGGAGCAACAGATCATATGACTCATACCTCACAATTTTTTAGTTCTTACACTCTATGTCCTAGTAGTAGAAAAATTATTGTTGCAAATGGTTCCCTGGCTACAGTTGCAGGATTAGGGGATATCCAAATAGCACCATCTCTTGTTCTTAAAGATGTTCTTCATGTCCCAAAATTGTCAGCAAATCTTGTTTCAATTAAAAAACTCACAAAAGACCTAAGATGCTATGCAATTTTCCATCCCACTTATTGTGTTTTTCAGGACCAGGATTCGGGGAGGAAGATTGGACTTGCTAAAGAAAGGAACGGGCTCTACTATCTTGAAACACCGAGTACTTCAAAAAGAGTCATGAATAATTTTTCATTGTCTTTTCTCAGTTTTTCAAATAAAGAAGCTATTTGGCTTCATCATTTTCGTTTTGGTCATCCATCGTTTAGAGTCTTGAGTGTCATGTTTCCCTCTTTGTTTAAAGGATTGAATATTGCAGATTTTCATTGTGATGTTTGTGAGTTTGCAAAACACACTCGTGTATCCTTTCCCATTAGTAATAAAAGAAGTTCACATCCTTTTGAATTGATTCACAGTGACATTTGGGGACCTTCTACAATTCCAAATATTTTGGGGTCTAGATGGTTTATTTCTCTAATTGATGACTGTACTAGGGTTACATGGATATTTTTGCTCAAACATAAATCTGATGTAAGTCGTGTTGTCCCTAATTTCCATTCCATGATTCAAAACCAGTTTGGGGTAAAAATTAAAGGTTTTAGGTCTGATAATGCACGAGATTATTTCAACCAAATCTTGACACCCTACTTTCAAAAAGAAGGCATTATTCATGAATCATCATGTATAAGCACACCACAACAAAATGGGGTTGCTAAGAGAAAAAATGGCCATTTACTTAATACCACTCGGGCATTGTTATTACAAGGGAATGTTCCTAAATCTTATTGGGGGGAGGCTGTCCTTACTGCCACATACATGATCAATAGACTACCTTCAAGAACATTAGATTACACAACTCCCATGGAAAATCTTGCAAAATTCTATCCACATGTTCGAACTTCAAATGGTCTCATACCTCGAGTCTTTGGTTGTACTTCCTTTGTCCATATTCATAGTCACAATAGAGGAAAATTAGATCCCCGAGCAATTAAATGTGTGTTTCTTGGCTACTCATCTACACAAAAAGGGTACAAATGTTATCATCCTCCCTCTAGGAAATTTTATCTGTCAGCCGATGTCACCTTTGCTGAAAATAAACCATTCTTCTCACAGTCTTATCTTCAGGGGGAGATCTCTCTTACAGAAGACAAAGACTGTGATCTTGGTCCTCTTGATCTGCCCGCCACTGAGTATGTTGCCCCAGAGTCAGCCGAACCAGTGTCAGCCCCAGAAACTGTGTCAGCCGAACCTGTGTCAGCCCCAGAAATAGAAACCGAACCTTTGTCTTCTCCCAAAGTCAGTCCGTATTTATGATTTTGTGAGATTTCCTCTGGTGTATTAAAGAAAACCAGCTGTTCCAGACCTGACACAAGTTCAAGCTGACAACTCGAGTCCTGCTAATGAAGACATGGTAAGTTCTGACTCTTATTTGCATGTACAATCTATTGAAACACCAAAACAGGATCTTGACCTCCCTATTGCTGTTAGAAAAGGTACTAGACAGTGCACAAAACGTCCTTTATATCCTTTGTCTCACTATGTGTCTCTTAAGCGTTTTTCACCACTTTATAGAAACTTTATTGTGAGTCTACACACTATGTCTGTTCCAAACACTTTATCTGAGGCATTGTCTAAAAGGGAATGGAGGAATGCTATGAGAGAGGAAATGGATGCATTGGAAAAAAACAAAACATGGGAGATTGTGGATAAACCAAAAGGAAAGAATTTGGTGGGGTGCAAATGGGTCTTTGCTTTGAAATACAAGGCTGATGGCTCTCTTGAGAGGTATAAAGCGAGGTTAGTTGCTAAGGGTTATACTCAGACTTATGGAGTTGATTATCAGGAGACATTTGCTCCTGTGGCAAAAATGAATACCGTGAGGATCTTGCTATCTCTGGCAGCTCATTTCAATTGGCAGCTTCAACAGTTTGATGTGAAGAATGCTTTCTTGCATGGTGATTTGGAAGAAGAAATTTATATGAGCATCCCACAAGGATTTGAAGGAAAGGAGACAGCTAACAAGGTGTGTAGATTGAAGAAGGCTCTATATGGATTGAAACAATCACCTAGAGCCTGGTTTGGGAGATTTGCTAAAGTAATGAAAGCAACAGGCTACAAACAGAGTCAAGAAGATCATACCCTCTTCATCAAGCATTCGGCCACAGGGGGAGTGACAGCCCTCCTAGTATACGTTGATGATATTATTATCACAGGAAATGATGAAAAGGAGAAACAGGATCTGAAACAGTGTTTAACGAAGGAGTTTGAGATAAAGGAGCTTGGAAGACTAAAGTATTTCCTTGGTATTGAAGTTTCTTACTCAAGACAGGGAATTTTTATCTCTCAACAGAAGTACGTGACAGATCTCTTGAAGGAAACAGGGAAGCTTGGCTGTAAACCAGTAGCTACACCTATGGAACCGAATCAGAAGTTGGGAGATGTGAAGGAGGAACCGGCTGTTGATAAGGAGATGTATCAGAGATTGGTTGGAAAACTCATCTACCTGGCTCATACTCGACTAGACATCGCATACTTGGTAAGCGTGATTAGTCAGTTCATGCATGATCCAAGAGAATCACACCTACAAGCTGTCCATCGGGTGTTACACTACTTGAAAGGTAGTCCTGGAAAAGGAGTTCTCTTCAAGAGGGACAATGCACTCACATTGGAAGCCTACACAGATGCAGACTATGCAGGTTCATCATTAGACAGGAGATCAACATCTGGTTATTGCACATTTCTTGGTGGAAACTTAGTAACGTGGAGAAGTAAAAAGCAGAATGTGGTAGCACGGTCTAGCGCTGAATCTGAGTTTAGGGCAATGGCCCAAGGAGTGTGTGAATTATTATGGCTTAAGATTATCCTAGATGACCTGAGAATCAAATGGGTAGGCCCTATGAAGCTGTATTGTGACAACAAGTCAGCAATAAACATTGCTCATAATCCAGTACAACACGACAAGACAAAGCATATCGAGGTTGACAGACACTTCATCAAAGAAAAACTGGAAGACGGCCTGATCTGCATGTCTTATGTGCCCTCAGGAAGTCAGCTAGCAGATGTTTTGACTAAGGGACTCAGTAGTGCAACGTTTCATGGAGTTATTTCCAAGCTGGGAATGGAAGATATCTATTCTCCAGCTTGAGGGGGAGTGTTGAATTGTACAGCTGTCATAGCCTAGTTTTAGGAAACAAATCAGATTGTATATATTTTGATAGGAAGTTATTTCTTTCCCTTTAATCATAGGATTTGTACCGTAGGCTAATTTGGGTAGTTTCCCATTTTTTCTTCCTAGATTAGTATATATGGACATGTATACCACATATTCAATTCAATGAGAAATATTCATTCTCTTTCTATTTTTCTTCAAAAACACGTAACGAATACGCTTTTCTTAAAGCATTATTTGCCCCATCTTGAAAAGATATTGCTTCGAGTGGAACAGTAAATCGCTTCGAGGATATGACAAGTCTTTGAATGAATTTTAACACCAAGCAAGAGTGAAAATTCGAGTGGAAAAAGAACATAATAGTTCTGGAAGAATAACAAAGGGAGAGAGAGAATTCAAATTTTTGTAATGAATAAATTTGATTTCTCTACAATTCTTTATAGAAATCTGACAACTTTTAGGAAAAAATTACTATTAACGTATTTTTCTGAAAAAGAATTCTACAAGAGATTTCAGAAAACATATCTTTTCTGAAAAAATGCAACCCTTTTAAAGATTACAACCTTTTTCAAATTTAAATTTAAATTCAAATTTGAGAAAAAAAATAAACAAATAAATTTTATTTATTTAATAGCAGTTTAATCATAATGCATCACGTGTCACGGATCCTGTGTCTAAGTACCAAGTGTGCCTAATAACCGTCAAAAGCATCTCTACAGCCTTACTGCTCATGCCAATGTACTCGAGCCATATAGACACCACATAAGCACTCGTACATGGCACTAAATTAACCTTTAAGAGTGAGAAAGGCTTCTAAAATACTCTACACTTTCATACTTTTTCCTCGTGGAACTTTTACACTAATTGTGAATACCCAACAATTATACTAAATTTATACATACTAAATTTATACATGAACAAAACCCAACATCTTTTATTAATGAATGGCCTCATAATCTTTGCTCTGACCGACCTAATCCTTCACTAATTTCCAATTTCTCTCTAGCCCGTGTAGACACACTGTCATTCGTTTCTTGGTGTTTTTTTTTTTTATTTTTTAGTTTTCATTATTGGTTTTTGTTAATAATTTTTCTAGGATTTTCTTTTTCCTGTTTCGTGTTTGATTTATTGTTTGTATTTGTACTTTCTGCCTGTTTGATTTGATCTGATTTACACCCCTGAATCTGTCATATTTGCCATCTGGGATTTTTTTAAAAATATATATTTTAAATGCAATGGAATTAATTTTCCCAATAAAAGAAGAAAACCTGATCGCCTTAGTAATCGGGATTGTAATCGTGATCATCTTTATATGTCTACCTAGACCATTGATGTCTTTCTGAAGTTCTAACTTTTATAGGTGGGGGAAAAATGAGAGAAGAAACATGAGGCCATTCGTTAATGGAGGACAAGGAAAGAAGGAGAGAGAGTACAAAAAAGGTGTCGGAGCAATAAAAGAAAAAATTCTCATTTTCAGTGCATAATCATTTGTGACATTTTATTTCTTTTTACAATTATTACTATTTATTTTGTTCTGGAACACTAAAATTAAATTGAGAAAAACACATTTTTTTCTTTTTCGTTTTTGTTTCTTTTCCTTTGTGTGTTGTAGGTGCATATATACTTAGAAGTAAACTCAACAAACGTCTTATTAACAAACAGATAAAGAGCTTTCATGACTAGCAATTTTCTTAGACCATGTTTGGCACGTCGTATTATATAATATATATTGTATTGTATTGTTATTATATAATACGATATTTGGTTTTGTGTTATATTATAATATTATATAATACAATACGGTTTTTTTTGTCACGATATTATATTGTATTAAAAATTAAACTTTTAAAAGATAAAATTTATGTTATGACCCTAGGGCCAGAGTCGGGTTTCATTATCCCGGTCAAGGTCGAGATTCTGAATCAGGGTTGGGGTCGGGGTTGGGTTTCAGAACGGAGATCGAGATCAGGGTTGGTGTCGTGTATTGGGATGGAGGTCGGGGTCAATGTCAGGACGGGATTTGGGGTCAGGTCTCAAAGCGTGAGTCAGGTTTGAACCCAACCCCGACCCCGATCCTGAGCCCCGACTTAGACCTCTGTACTGAGATTCATTATATTTTGTTTTTTGATATAATCATTTAGATTAAATTATATAATACAATTTAATACATATGTTTTTTTGTATTATAAGATATCATAATCCTTATTGCATTAATTTTTTTATTTCGTATAAACTATACAATATAAAGATGTTGCCAAACATTATATTATTTTAAATAATATAATACGAAATACTAATACGATGAACTAAATGTACCCTTAGATTATACCATTACATGAAAAGCATGCACGAAAACGAACTAACCATTCTTATTCATGCTTATTTATAGGTTTATGTATATAAATTGATATATATGTTGCATGAACTTTTGATTATTGAGCTGCCCTAAAGGTTTGGCTTCTACTGCTGTATCCACAGCTACGCCTGCATAACTGCAACACCTTCTGCCACGACGATGACCACGTCCAAAACGGCCATGGCCACCATGGCCGTAACTGCGATTATCACCACCAGGAGATCCGCTACCATAACCGCCTCCGACAGGGTATCCTCCATATCCACCATATTTTGCATCGCCCACCACGTTGGTCTTTTCATCAGCGGCGTCCACTGCAAGCGTGTATTCAAATATGTTGACTTTTAAAGCTATATATCTTACTATTCTTGCACTCAGCTAGTATTTTTAGACATACATGTACGTATAGCTAGGATGAGTTTTTTATCCAACAGCCGTATAGGTCAGGCAACTGTATTATATAAAAATTATGTAGCTTTATATATAATATGTTCCGTTTTGAAACCTTTGTTTCAAGTGACAAGTATTAACAGACTACACGGTTACAAGATAGGAGACTCTACTTATATATGCATATACATATATACATTTTATATTATGTTATGTTATATATACCCTATACATACAAAACCCCAACCTTTTTTTTCATCGGTGGAAGTCTTAGCAAGCAGGTCTCTAGCTGCCACCTTTGAAGAGATTATAAGAGCAACGACAAATAAAAGACAGAAGGAAAATCTTAGAAGCCATTGTGTTTTTTACTTGGCAAAAGATTAGAATTATGATTATTTAGAGCATCTCTAATGTAATGTTAAAAGATTGTGTCAATTGTAAATTTTGACATTTTGATTTTAAAAAAAAAAAAAGTGCTCTCTAATAAAGTGTTATATTTGATGTTAAATTTTGTGATAAATTTGTCATAAGGTATAGTGAATGCCAAATTTGATAATTCATTCTTATTGATTGTTGGTTTATATTTGTCATATAATTATTATAATAGTTTTTTTTAAAAATATTTAAATACTAAATGTTCAAGACAGAATAATAATGATAAAAAAAAAAGTATTATGTATTAGAATATAAAGTAAAATAATATAATTTTTTATTATTTTTTATAACGTTAGTATATATTAATGTATTGGCGATGGTGGTAGAGACGTGTGAGAAAGAAGTACGCCACCCCCACACCACCCCAAACACCACCCACACACCCCCCCCCCCCCCCCCCTCTTTTTTTTTTTTTTTTTTTTTTTTTTTGTATATATAGGCTGAGAGAAAGGGGTTGAGCAAATCAATTGGTAAGAAAAGATGGGACCATCTAGTGGTTGGGACTTGAAGATGCTATGTCCCACAATTTATTCAATCTTATCCATTGTAAATCGAGCTGATCTTGTTACTTGCTTTCTCAAGTAATGAATTTAGATTTAGATTATCTTCGTGATATGCTAAGATATTACCTGATACATAGTTTTGAATCCCAATTTTTCAAAAAGATTTTTAATTCAGCTTAAAAGTTTCTACCATCTCAAAGTTCGCACTATAATATTGGATCTGTTTGGAAATAGATTGGAGTTAGACTTTTAGAGATTTTTTATTGTAAAATAGTGAATATTAATTTAAAAATTACATATTTGATTAAAATATAAATTGAAATTATAAAATTAAATTACTCAAATCCAAAAAACTCAACTCACATCTCTACGCGAAACGTAATATTTAACCGGGATTGAAGAACTATCAAAACTCTATATATTGTCAAAGAAAATCCACACTCCCTGCATGAGTTGACATGGGAGTGGGGGTATAGGACAAATCCCCATAGAAGAAGTGTCGCATTCAATAATTTAATGCAGTATACGTGTATAGTCCAACCTTTGGAAAATCAACGTATAATTTTGAAAATTAAATCGATATTTTCATACATATCTCAAATATTTATCTTATCAATTAAAGTAAATAATTTGTTCACATACAAAAGCAAAACTAATTACTTCACAGTACACATATCAATATTTAAATTAATTAATGTTTTGTGTACAAATGAGGTTCATATTTTTACACAAAAAACAAACGTGATAGATATTTATGAGTTTCGTCTGGAATTGCACCAGTGGGCGTCAACCCCAGTACAGTTTCCTATACCGCCGGGTGACTAGACTAAAAAACGTCCAAGAAATGTCCATTAATTATCTATCCCATAGAACTATGGAGCTTGCACTATAGATCTATACATACTGAAATAATTATTGTTCAGAGCAAAAAAAAAAAAAAAAAAGAACCTCCAATAATTATTATATTGTTTAATTCAATGTATTTATAAGTATATAGTTGTCTCTATTTTGTAATGATCTTGAAAAGATTACTATACTAAAATTGAAAATAAACAACACTATAATCTTATCGAAACAAGCACCCAACTTTATTGTCGGAAGGTGAGATCAACAATTTATACAAAGTCCTTTGAAATTATATCTTCTTTATATTTGAACACTTCATTTACATAATTAAATTGCATTAATTAGTATAGGATCCTTATAATATTTTAACACAAATGCAATAGTGAACAATTAAATTGTTAATGAAATTGAATAAACATGGTTTCTTATAATGTCTAAAAATGATGTGGTTTAGTAAGTTACCTAACTGAGTAAGTCGTCTTTAACACATCGAGCATGAGGTCTTAAAATAAATCTTACACCTCCTTAAAGATACAAAATAAAACATGTGTATATATGTACGCACACGTGAATTTTGTTTCAATTCTCATTTTCAGTATATCATTGTGTAACAATTTTTTTTTTCTTTTTGAAATTATTACTATTTATTTTCTTCTAGAACACTAAAATTAAAACGAGAAAAAATACTGAGATATAAAATAGTAGTAAATTCAACAACAGAAAAATATAATACAGGTGCATTCTTAGTAGTAAACTCGACAACAGACAGATATAGAGAATTTGCATTACAAGCAATTCTCTAAGATTCTTATTCATTACAAAAGCATGCACGAAAAAGAACGAAACATTCTCATTCATGCTTATTTATAAGTCTCTATCTATAGACACATATATATATATATATGGCATGAACTTTTGATTATTGAGCTGCCCTAATTGTGAGGTTTGGCTTCTACTGCAGTATCAACAGCTTCGCCTGCATAACTGCAACACCTTGAGCAGCCTCTCCCGTAGTAACTGCGTCTGCAGCAACCATAATAGCAGCCTCTCCTACGACCGCCACGGCCACCACCAGGATATCCACCGCCGTAACCGCCATTATTACCACCACCAGGATATCCGCCGCCATAACCGCCTCCTCCAGGGTATCCACCATATTTTGCATCGCCCACCCCAATGGCCTTTTCATCAGCGGCATCCACTGCAAGTGTGTATATAGAAGTGCGTTAACTTGTAAAAGTAAAAATCTTACTGTTCTTGCACTCAGCTAGTACTTTCATAGATACATATACTGATATACACATTAGACGAGTCTTCTATTGGACGGCTATATAGGTCTGACGGATCTACATTTAAGTTATTTAACCCGATACTTTTTGGAAGTTTTAGAACAAGTATTGATAAATATATATTAACAGAAAATATTTCACTTTAATGAATTAGTATTAAAGTAAGTGGCTTAAATAATGTCTGAACTTTTAAGAGGTGATAACTTTGATCAATGTTTATTTTTTTTTTTTTTATCGTGCTGACCTTAAACTCTCTAAAATGATGATAATTTGGTCATTTTCATCCATATCCATTAAATTTCTAACAAAATAAGTCACGCACAATGCATGTGATATAATTTGAGAAGGTATTTTAGTAATATAACAATACCCTTAGTGTTTTACTCATAGTATTATACAATTTGAGATGGTAATCTAACAATGCATGCGATGCAATTTGAGAGGGTATTTTAATAATTTAATAATATATGCGATACAATTTAAGAGAGTATTTTACTCTTAGTATTAAGAAGTCTTGACGTTAGATGTGTCAGACAACGCGATAGTCAGACATAAGACTTTACCTATAAATAGATAGCATATGCTATATAGACTTTACGTCATCTATGCCTTGATAGATATATACAAACACTACATCATACGCAAAACCCTAACCTTTTTTTTCCTCAGTGGAAGTCTCGGCAAGGTCTCTAGCTGCAACCTCTGAAGAGATTATTAGAACAACAGCAAGTAAAAGACCCAACAGAAGGAAAACCTTAGAAGCCATTGTGTTTTTTATTTGACAAAAGACTTAGAGTTATGATAATTTAGAGATGTGTGAGAAAGAAGAGCCCATTTTTTGTGTATTTATAAGCTCCGAGAAAGGGGCTGAGTAACCAATTTAAAAAAAAAAACAAACAAACAAAGATGGGACCCTCTAGTAGTTGGGAGTTGAAGGGGATATGTCCCCCAATTTATTGAATCTTATCCATTGTAAAGCAAGCTGATCTTCTTGTCCATACTTGAGACGTTGTTTGAATCCAATTTTTCAAAAAGATTTCATAAAGATTATTAATTCAACTTAAATTTTCTACTATTTCAAAATTTGCACCACATTGGACCTGTTTGGAAGATAGGTTGAAGTTAGACTTTTGGAGTTTTTTTTTAATTGTAAATTAGTTAATATTTGAAATTGTGTATATGATTAAAATGTAAACTGAAAATAATTACTGTGTTATTTGAATAGTATAAAAACCTGAAATGTATTTAGATTTTAACAGACAACATGGATATTTTTTTCTCACTAGTCATTGTGAGTGTTTTGTAAAAAGAATCTTTTTTTTTCCCTCTTAACATAAGAAATTAGTTATAGACTTTTAAAATTAATGTTTCATGAGAAAGAGAAAAAGAAAAAGAGATGTGAATTTTTGATTTTTAATTTTTTTTTATAAAGGAAAAGAGATATGGACTTGTATGTTTCTAATTGGAGTAGGAGTTTCAGAGATAAATTGAGTAACAAACATAAATTGGAAATCAAACCTTAAAACGAAATGTTGGTGTTGGTCTTCCAAACAAGTCCTCGTTTTGTCTCCTACCCAAAACCAATCCAAAATATTCATATTTTGAAATGAAATCTTTTTAAAATGAGTATTCAGATCTAAGGGTTAATTTGCAATTAATTTTCATATCATTGATTTTAATCAAATTCTATCATGTTTGCAAAAATTCTCATTGCAAATATTCTCAAACCATTTATTTGGGTTAAAATTTATTACATGATACCAATGAATTCTTATCTTCCTTTAGTTTATTACTAGAAACGAGAGTGTGCCTTCTGAATAATATTTAATAAGCGTAAACGAGAATTTGAATTTGAATTTTATATTTTGTGATTAAGTTTAGATGTGAAATTACTATTAAATTATACTAGTAATCATCTAAGCTAAATGAATTTTTAAGTTAATATAATCTTCCTTGCACGTAAATGTATATGTATTTCAATTAGGGATTTTTTTTTTTTTTAATCTCTGTAAGGAATCCCTAAGTTGTGAATCAACTATTTATGCACAGGTAAGTGTACGATATATGTGTTGTTTGCTTGTTTCTTTTTTGGGGGAAAACAAAAGTGTACCTAAGTTTGCACTATAAAATAGAAGGGTACGTAATTTGGTAGACGAGTTCTCTAATCTGCATTGTATACCATTGAATATATATATATATATATAATAAGAAGTTGTTAAGAAAATCAATTCTAATTATAATTTTTTATTATCAATTTATGTAATATATAATTTTATGATACATGAATAAATATGTAAAAAATAATATTAATATTAATATTCTTAATATTTTTTTAATTTTTTGAACACTAATTTATATGTTGACTTTACGAGAAGGCACGCAAAAAATTGCACTACTTTATTAAAAATAGTTTTGAAAATATAAAATGTCAAATTAATGGCCGTGTTATGTGTAGTTGGCTGGTTTGTCAATGTTCACTGAATGCCAACCGACAGAATCTGAAACTAAATCAATGCTCTGGAAGTGCAGTTCAAATCAAAAATCCATTCAAGCATTAATGTATAAACGTCATGAAAAATTATTTACTTTCTTACTTACCCAAAAATAAATAAATAAATAAATAATTACTTACTGAAGAAGGAAGTTCATAAATGGCATTTAAAAAAGTGGCTGCAAGTGGAAATTAGAATAGAAAATCTAGGTCCTTTTTTTTTTTTTTTTTTTTCTATAGTTATATTTGTCTTGAATGGGCATATCAAAAATTTTATAGGCTTTTAAAAAAAAAATGTGGGAACAATGTTTATAATCTCTTAATACTTGTTGGACATCTGACACTCCATACTTATTTAAGGTCAAAAATTAGAATAGATAAAATTAGGGTAATAATAAGAGATGTGTTTTTTTATTGACAATTTTATAAATCATCTTTTTTATTTTTTGTTAAGAAAAATTAAAGTCTACATATAAATATTAA
>CM046364.1:2936012-2960465 GCA_025413025.1 Ficus hispida | reverse complement strand
AAACTGGAAGACGGCCTGATCTGCATGTCTTATGTGCCCTCAGGAAGTCAGCTAGCAGATTTTTGACTAAGGGACTCAGTAGTGCAACGTTTCATGGAGTTATTTCCAAGCTGGGAATGGAAGATATCTATTCTCCAGCTTGAGGGGGAGTGTTGAATTGTACAGCTGTCATAGCCTAGTTTTAGGAAACAAATCAAATTGTATATATTTTGATAGGAAGTTATTTCTTTCCCTTTAATCATAGGATTTGTACCGTAGGCTAATTTGGGTAGTTTCCCATTTTTTCTTCCTAGATTAGTATATATGGACATGTATACCACATATTCAATTCAATGAGAAATATTCATTCTCTTTCTATTTTTCTTCAAAAACACGTAACGAATACGCTTTTCTTAAAGCATTATTTGCCCCATCTTGAAAAGATATTGCTTCGAGTGGAACAGTAAATCGCTTCGAGGATATGACAAGTCTTTGAATGAATTTTAACACCAAGCAAGAGTGAAAATTCGAGTGGAAAAAGAACATAATATTTCTGGAAGAATAACAAAGGGAGAGAGAGAATTCAAATTTTGTAATGAATAAATTTGATTTCTCTACATTCTTTATAGAAATCTGACAACTTTTAGGAAAAAATTACTATTAACGTATTTTTCTGAAAAAGAATTCTACAAGAGATTTCAGAAAACATATCTTTTCTGAAAAAATGCAACCCTTTTAAAGATTACAACCTTTTCAAATTTAAATTTAAATTCAAATTTGAGAAAAAAAATAAACAAATAAATTTTATTTATTTAATAGCAGTTTAATCATAATGCATCACGTGTCACGGATCCTGTGTCTAAGTACCAAGTGTGCCTAATAACCGTCAAAAGCATCTCTACAGCCTTACTGCTCATGCCAATGTACTCGAGCCATATAGACACCACATAAGCACTCGTACATGGCACTAAATTAACCTTTAAGAGTGAGAAAGGCTTCTAAAATACTCTACACTTTTATACTTTTTCCTCGTGGAACTATTACACTAATTGTGAATACCCAACAATTATACTAAATTTATACATACTAAATTTATACATGAACAAAACCCAACATCTTTTATTAATGAATGGCCTCATAATCTTGCTCTGACCGACCTAATCCTTCACTAATTTCCAATTTCTCTCTAGCCCGTGTAGACACACTGTCATTCGTTTCTTGGTGTTTTTTTTTTTTTTTTTTTTAGTTTTCATTATTGGTTTTTGTTAATAATTTTCTAGGATTTTCTTTTTCCTGTTTCGTGTTTGATTTATTGTTTGTATTTGTACTTTCTGCCTGTTTGATTTGATCTGATTTACACCCCTGAATCTGTCATATTTGCCATCTGGGATTTTTTTAAAAATATATATTTTAAATGCAATGGAATTAATTTTCCCAATAAAAGAAGAAACCTGATCGCCTTAGTAATCGGGATTGTAATCGTGATCATCTTTATATGTCTACCTAGACCATTGATGTCTTTCTGAAGTTCTAACTTTTATAGGTGGGGGAAAAATGAGAGAAGAAACATGAGGCCATTCGTTAATGGAGGACAAGGAAAGAAGGAGAGAGAGTACAAAAAAGGTGTCGGAGCAATAAAAGAAAAATTCTCATTTTCAGTGCATAATCATTTGTGACATTTTATTTCTTTTTACAATTATTACTATTTATTTGTTCTGGAACACTAAAATTAAATTGAGAAAAACACATTTTTTTCTTTTTCGTTTTTGTTTCTTTTCCTTTGTGTGTTGTAGGTGCATATATACTTAGAAGTAAACTCAACAAACGTCTTATTAACAAACAGATAAAGAGCTTTCATGACTAGCAATTTTCTTAGACATGTTTGGCACGTCGTATTATATAATATATATTGTATTGTATTGTTATTATATAATACGATATTTAGTTTTGTGTTATATTATAATATTATATAATACAATACGGTTTTTTTTGTCACGATATTATATTGTATTAAAAATTAAACTTTTAAAAGATAAAATTTATGTTATGACCCTAGGGCCAGAGTCGGGTTTCATTATCCCGGTCAAGGTCGAGATTCTGAATCAGGGTTGGGGTCGGGGTTGGGTTTCAGAACGGAGATCGAGATCATGGTTGGTGTCGTGTATTGGGATGGAGGTCGGGGTCAATGTCAGGACGGGATTTGGGGTCAGGTCTCAAAGCGTGAGTCAGGTTTGAACCCAACCCCGACCCCGATCCTGAGCCCCGACTTAGACCTCTGTACTGAGATTCATTATATTTTGTTTTTTGATATAATCATTTAGATTAAATTATATAATACAATTTAATACATATGTTTTTTGTATTATAAGATATCATAATCCTTATTGCATTAATTTTTTATTTCGTATAAACTATACAATATAAAGATGTTGCCAAACATTATATTATTTTAAATAATATAATACGAAGTACTAATACGATGAACTAAATGTACCCTTAGATTATACCATTACATGAAAAGCATGCACGAAAACGAACTAACCATTCTTATTCATGCTTATTTATAGGTTTATGTATATAAATTGATATATATGTTGCATGAACTTTTGATTATTGAGCTGCCCTAAAGGTTTGGCTTCTACTGCTGTATCCACAGCTACGCCTGCATAACTGCAACACCTTCTGCCACGACGATGACCACGTCCAAAACGGCCATGGCAACCATGGCCGTAACTGCGATTATCACCACCAGGAGATCCGCTACCATAACCGCCTCCGACAGGGTATCCTCCATATCCACCATATTTTGCATCGCCCACCACGTTGGTCTTTTCATCAGCGGCGTCCACTGCAAGCGTGTATTCAAATATGTTAACTTTTAAAGCTATATATCTTACTATTCTTGCACTCAGCTAGTATTTTTAGACATACATGTACGTATAGCTAGGATGAGTTTTTTATCCAACAGCCGTATAGGTCAGGCAACTGTATTATATAAAAATTATGTAGCTTTATATATAATATGTTCCGTTTTGAAACCTTTGTTTCAAGTGACAAGTATTAACAGACTACACGGTTACAAGATAGGAGACTCTACTTATATATGCATATACATATATACGTTTTATATTATGTTATGTTATATATACCCTATACATACAAAACCCCAACCTTTTTTTTCATCGGTGGAAGTCTTAGCAAGCAGGTCTCTAGCTGCCACCTTTGAAGAGATTATAAGAGCAACGACAAATAAAAGACAGAAGGAAAATCTTAGAAGCCATTGTGTTTTTTACTTGGCAAAAGATTAGAATTATGATTATTTAGAGCATCTCTAATGTAATGTTAAAAGATTGTGTCAATTGTAAATTTTGACATTTTGATTTAAAAAAAAAAAAAGTGCTCTCTAATAAAGTGTTATATTTGATGTTAAATTTTGTGATAAATTTTCATAAGTATAGTGAATGCCAAATTTGATAATTCATTCTTATTGATTGTTGGTTTATATTTGTCATATAATTATTATAATAGTTTTTTTTAAAAATATTTAAATACTAAATGTTCAAGACAGAATAATAATGATAAAAAAAAAAGTATTATGTATTAGAATATAAAGTAAAATAATATAATTTTTTATTATTTTTATAACGTTAGTATATATTAATGTATTGGCGATGGTGGTAGAGACGTGTGAGAAAGAAGTACGCCACCCCCACACCACCCCAAACACCACCCAACCCCCCCCCCCCCCCCCCCCTCTTTTTTTTTTTTTTTTTTTTTTTGTATATATAGGCTGAGAGAAAGGGGTTGAGCAAATCAATTGGTAAGAAAAGATGGGACCATCTAGTGGTTGGGACTTGAAGATGCTATGTCCCACAATTTATTCAATCTTATCCATTGTAAATCGAGCTGATCTTGTTACTTGCTTTCTCAAGTAATGAATTTAGATTTAGATTATCTTCGTGATATGCTAAGATATTACCTGATACATAGTTTTGAATCCCAATTTTTCAAAAAGATTTTTAATTCAGCTTAAAAGTTTCTACCATCTCAAAGTTCGCACTATAATATTGGATCTGTTTGGAAATAGATTGGAGTTAGACTTTTAGAGATTTTTTATTGTAAAAGAGTGAATATTAATTTAAAAATTACATATTTGATTAAAATATAAATTGAAATTATAAAATTAAATTACTCAAATCCAAAAAACTCAACTCACATCTCTACGCGAAACGTAATATTTAACCGGGATGAAGAACTATCAAAACTCTATATTGTCAAAGAAAATCCACACTCCCTGCATGAGTTGACATGGGAGTGGGGGTATAGGACAAATCCCCATAGAAGAAGTGTCGCATTCAATAATTTAATGCAGTATACGTGTATAGTCCAACCTTTGGAAAATCAACGTATAATTTTGAAAATTAAATCGATATTTTCATACATATCTCAAGTATTTATCTTATCAATTAAAGTAAATAATTTGTTCACATACAAAAGCAAAACTAATTACTTCACAGTACACATATCAATATTTAAATTAATTAATGTTTTGTGTACAAATGAGGTTCATATTTTTACACAAAAAACAAACGTGATAGATATTTATGAGTTTCGTCTGGAATTGCACCAGTGGGCGTCAACCCCAGTACAGTTTCCTATACCGCCGGGTGACTAGACTAAAAAACGTCCAAGAAATGTCCATTAATTATCTATCCCATAGAACTATGGAGCTTGCACTATAGATCTATACATACTGAAATAATTATTGTTCAGAGCAAAAAAAAAAAAAAAAAAAAAGAACCTCCAATAATTATTATATTGTTTAATTCAATGTATTTATAAGTATATAGTTGTCTCTATTTTGTAAAGATCTTGAAAAGATCACTATACTAAAATTGAAAATAAACAACACTATAATCTCATCGAAACAAGCACCCAACTTTATTGTCGGAAGGTGAGATCAACAATTTATACAAAGTCCTTTGAAATTATATCTTCTTTATATTTGAACACTTCATTTACATAATTAAATTGCATTAATTAGTATAGGATCCTTATAATATTTAAACACAAATGCAATAGTGAACAATTAAATTGTTAATGAAATTGAATAAACATGGTTTCTTATAATGTCTAAAAATGATGTGGTTTAGTAAGTTACCTGACTGAGTAAGTCGTCTTTAACACATCGAGCATGAGGTCTTAAAATAAATCTTACACCTCCTTAAAGATACAAAATAAAACATGTGTATATATGTACGCACGCGTGAATTTTGTTTCAATTCTCATTTTCAGTATATCATTGTGTAACAATTTTTTTTTTCTTTTTGAAATTATTACTATTTATTTTCTTCTAGAACACTAAAATTAAAACGAGAAAAAATACTGAGATATAAAATAGTAGTAAATTCAACAACAGAAAAATATAATACAGGTGCATTCTTAGTAGTAAACTCGACAACAGACAGATATAGAGAATTTGCATTACAAGCAATTCTCTAAGATTCTTATTCATTACAAAAGCATGCACGAAAAAGAACGAAACATTCTCATTCATGCTTATTTATAAGTCTCTATCTATAGACACATATATATATATGGCATGAACTTTTGATTATTGAGCTGCCCTAATTGTGAGGTTTGGCTTCTACTGCAGTATCAACAGCTTCGCCTGCATAACTGCAACACCTTGAGCAGCCTCTCCCGTAGTAACTGCGTCTGCAGCAACCATAATAGCAGCCTCTCCTACGACCGCCACGGCCACCACCAGGATATCCACCGCCGTAACCGCCATTATTACCACCACCAGGATATCCGCCGCCATAACCGCCTCCTCCAGGGTATCCACCATATTTTGCATCGCCCACCCCATTGGCCTTTTCATCAGCGGCATCCACTGCAAGTGTGTATATAGAAGTGCGTTAACTTGTAAAAGTAAAAATCTTACTGTTCTTGCACTCAGCTAGTACTTTCATAGATACATATACTGATATACACATTAGGCGAGTCTTCTATTGGACAGCTATATAGGTCTGACGGATCTACATTTAAGTTATTTAACCCGATACTTTTTGGAAGTTTTAGAACAAGTATTGATAAATATATATTAACAGACAATATTTCACTTTAATGAATTAGTATTAAAGTAAGTGGCTTAAATAATATCTGAACTTTTAAGAGGTTATAACTTTGATCATTGTTTATTTTTTTTTTTTTTTTATCGTGCTGACCTTAAACTCTCTAAAGATGACTAACTCTCTAACTTTAAAGGATGATAATTTGGTCATTTTCATCCATATCCATTAAATTTCTAACAAAATAAGTCACGCACAATGCATGTGATATAATTTGAGAAGGTATTTTAGTAATCTAACAATACCCTTAGTGTTTTACTCATAGTATTATACAATTTGAGATGGTAATCTAACAATGCATGCGACACAATTTGAGAGGATATTTTAATAATTTAATAATGTATGCGATACAATTTAAGAGAGTATTTTACTCTCAGTATTAAGAAGTCTTGACGTTAGATGTGTTAGACAACACGATAGTCAGATATAAGACTTTACCTATAAATAGATAGCATATGCTATATAGACTTTACGTCATCTATGCCTTGATAGATATATACAAACACTACATCATAAGCAAAACCCTAACCTTTTTTTTCCTCAGTGGAAGTCTCGGCAAGGTCTCTAGCTGCCACCTCTGAAGAGATTATTAGAACAACAGCAAGTAAAAGACCCAACAGAAGGAAAACCTTAGAAGCCATTGTGTTTTTTATTTGACAAAAGACTTAGAGTTATGATAATTTAGAGATGTGTGAGAAAGAAGAGCCCATTTTTTGTGTATTTATAAGCTCGGAGAAAGGGGCTGAGTAACCAATTTGAAAAAAAAAAAAAAAACAAAGATGGGACCCTCTAGTAGTTGGGAGTTGAAGGGGATATGTCCCCCAATTTATTGAATCTTATCCATTGTAAAGCAAGCTGATCTTCTTGTCCATACTTGAGACGTTGTTTTGAATCCAATTTTTCAAAAAGATTTCATAAAGATTATTAATTCAACTTAAATTTTCTACTATTTCAAAATTTGCACCACATTGGACCTGTTTGGAAGATAGGTTGAAGTTAGACTTTTGGAGTTTTTTTTTTATTGTAAATTAGATAATATTTGAAATTGTGTATGTGATTAAAATGTAAACTGAAAATAAACTGTGTTATTTGAATAGTATAAAAACCTGAAATGTATTTAGATTTTAACAGACAACATGGATATTTTTTTTCTCACTACTGTCATTGTGAGTGTTTTGTAAAAAGAATCTTTTTTTTTTCTCTTAAAATAAGAAATTAGTTATAGACTTTAAAATTAGTGTTTCATGAGAAAGAGAAAAAGAAAGAGAGATGTGAATTTTTGATTTTTAATTTTTTTTTATAAAGGAAAAGAGATATGGACTTGTATGTTCCTAATTGGAGTAGGAGTTTCAGAGATAAATTGAGTAACAAACATAAATTGGAAATCAAACCTTAAAACGAAATGTTGGTGTTGGTCTTCCAAACAAGTCCTCGTTTTGTCTCCTAGCCAAAACCAATCCAAAATATTCATATTTTGAAATGAAATCTTTTTAAAATGAGTATTCAGATCTAAGGGTTAATTTGCAATTAATTTTCATATCATTGATTTTAATCAAATTCTATCATGTTTGTAAAAATTCTCACTGCAAATATTCTGAAACCATTTATTTGGGTTAAAATTTATTACATGATACCAATGAATTCTTATCTTACTTTAGTTTATTACTAGAAACGAGAGTGTGCCTTCTGAACAATATTTAATAAGCGTAAACGGGAATTTGAATTTGAATTTTATATTTTGTGATTAAGTTTAGATGTGAAATTACTATTAAATTATACTAGTAATCATCTAAGCTAAATGAATTTTTAAGTTAAGATAATCTTCCTTGGACGTAAATGTATATGTATTTCAATTAGGGATTTTTTTTTTTTTAATCTCTGTAAGGAATCCCTAAGTTGTGAATCAACTATTTATGCACAGGTAAGTGTACGATATATGTGTTGTTTGCTTGTTTCTTTTTTGGGGGAAAACAAAAGTGTACCTAAGTTTGCACTATAAAATAGAAGGGTACGTAATTTGGTAGACGAGTTCTCTAATCTGCATTGTACACCATTGAATATATATATATATATAATAAGAAGTTGTTAAGAAAATCAATTCTAATTATAATTTTTTATTATCAATTTATGTAATATATAATTTTATGATACATGAATAAATATGTAAAAAATAATATTAATATTAATATTCTTAATATTTTTTTAATTTTTTGAACACTAATTTATACGTTGACTTTGCGAGGCGGCACTCAAAAAATTGCACTACTTTATTAAAAATAGTTTTGAAAATATAAAATGTCAAATTAATGGCCGTGTTATGTTAGTTGGCTGGTTTGTCAATGTTCACTGAATGCCAACCGACAGAATCTGAAACTAAATCAATGCTCTGGAAGTGCAGTTCAAATCAAAAATCCATTCAAGCATTAATGTATAAACGTCATGAAAAATTATTTACTTTCTTACTTACCCAAAAATAAATAAATAAATAAATAATTACTTACTGAAGAAGGAAGTTCATAAATGGCATTTAAAAAGTGGCTGCAAGTGGAAATTAGAATAGAAAATCTAGGTCTTTTTTTTTTTTTTTTTTTACTAGATAAAAAGTTGTAGTTTAAAGACTAGTTATATTTGTCTTGAATGGCATATCAAAATTTTATAGGCTTTTAAAAAAAATGTAGGAACAATGTTTATAATCTCTTAATACTTGTTGGACATCTGACACTCCATACTTATTTAAGGTCAAAAATTAGAATAGATATAATTAGGCAATAATAAGAGATGTGTTTTTTATTGACAATTTATATATCATCTTTTATTTTTGTTAGAAAAATTAAAGTCTACATATAAATATCAACTTAAAAAGTAATTTACGTTTGGTTTATTAGTTAGAGATGAATTTTTAAGTTGGAGTTTGTTAATTTTTAAAATTAGTTATAATTTTGTTAACTTTTCAAAAAAAAAACTGAGATGAAAAATATAGTTTAGTTGAGTTAAACTGAAACGTGAAACAGAGTCTTAGAGGGTGATTGGTGAATTAGTTGAGTTTAAATTGAGTTAAATTTTAAATTTGAATAGTAATTTTTATTGATTTTTTCAGAAAAGATAAAAAAATTTTAAAAAAAATATATCTTTTCTGAAAAGTTAACAAAAATTATAACTAATTTTTAAAAAATCAACTAACTAAACTTAAAAATCTTAACTCAAACTTATTCACCAAACACCCTCTTAAACTTCAGATCTTGATCTGAAAAATATGATTGTATTGTCATTTATAGTGGATAATTGTAATTTATAAACAAAAAAATAATAATAACAGGATACACAACTATATTTTGTAAAAGTCTTGGGTTCTTTGGTGAATGAGTTGAGTTTGAAAATTTTAAGTTTAAGTTTAAAATTTTTGTTGAATTTTTAGAAAAGATAAAACTTTTTCAAAAAAAGATAAAAATTAGATAAAAAAATATATTTTAGTTTGAGATGAGATTAATTATCAAACGAAGCTTAAACAAAGATCTCTTGGCTCTTCTATAAAGTCAAAGCATATTTTCAATTTTAACCTTCTTTACTGCTAGGACTCAACTCCACCACTTCTATCCTTTTATTTGTGTGTCAAGTTAAAGTGCCCATTTGGAGTCTAGAGACGGTGTTTTGTAGATCGAAGATGAGTTGAGTTTTAAAAATATGAATTCGGTGAAAATTAGCTTTGCCCTAACGGATGCAGATTAACTGGCAGCGTCTGAGCAGGAATGGCTTGCATCCTCTGGCACTGGCACCATCTCTGAGAATTTCCAATCTCGTGATTCATCTGTCAATGCTGCTTTTCGAATAAATTTTTATCCAAACCAGCAGAACAATGGTGGTAACTTCTTGAACAGAGGAGGTTTCAATTAGAATAATAGAGGAAGGGGAAGAGGTGGCCATGGAAATGGTAATGGCAGACCCGTATGCCAAATTTGTGGAAAACAAGGTCATGTGGCAATGAAGTGCTATCACAGGTTTGATATCAGTACCAAGATGGACAGAATGGCTTCAACAATTCCAGTAGTTCCAATGGCTTTCTAATCTGGTACATACTGCCTCTGCTTCTGCTCCAACTTAAAGCTTATACTGCTTCCACTTCCATGGCAACAGATCCAGCTTCGTAAGCTTGGTATTTGGACAGTGGAGCTACTAATCATGTGACTTCAGAGATGCAGAATCTGTCCACTCGCAATGACTACAAAGGAAAAGAAAAGCTTATTGTAGGTAATGGTTCTACGTTAAATATTTCTCATATTGATGACTCTTTTATTCACATTCCCAACCATCATAAGCCCTTACATTTGCATTTATAACAGGGTGGTAATTGAATTCTATTCTCATTGCTGTCTAATAAAGGACAAGCTCACGAGGAAGCTTCTACTTCAAGGAATGTTTAAAGATGGACTCTATCAGTTGGATTTTTGTCCAGTGGTGTCCCAAAATCCCAAGTCCAAGCTCTTATTACTGCTTTTCAAATTGGTGTGTTTGGCTGTAATTTTGTGTCGAAAACAGTTAATAATGAGCTCATCAAAAGCTCAAGTCAAAGTCATTCTTCTGTCAATTGTAAATCTGTGTCTGTAAATACTGCCAGTTGTACTGCTGATACGTGGCATAGAAGATTAGGACATCCTTCTAGTCAAGTTCTTCAACAAGTCCTCGAGTCCGTAAAAAATTTTGCTAGTTCAATAAAAGGATTGTCTTTTATGATGCTTGTAAACATGGAAAATTGCATCAAATCAATTCCTTGTCTCAAACACCAAAACTGTTAAACCTTTTGAATTGGTTCACACTGATCTATGGGGACCTGCGCCTATTGTCTCATCTGATGGATATAGATACTATGTTCATTTTATTGATGATTTTAGCAGGTTTACATGGATTTTTCCACTCAAAAACAAGTCAGACACCTTAAGTGTTTTTGTCAAATTTCAAACCTCTATTGAAAGGCAGTTTAATTTCAAAATCAAATTTGTCCAAATAGACTGGGGAGGTGAATATCGTCCCTTTTTACCCAATCTTCAAAAATTAGGAATTGTCCTTTGTCACCCTTGTCCTTGTACACATCAACAACATGGCAAAGCTGAGAGAAAACTTTTGCGTATTGTTGAAATTGGTTTATCTATACTAGCTCAAGCTCAAATGCCCTTGCATTTTTTGTGGGATGCTTTTGTTTCTTCTGTGTTTATTATAAACAGGTTACCTACTCCTCTTCTTTCTTATAAACCCCCTCTTGAGATTCTCTTTAAGCAAAAATCAAATTAACAGTTTTCTTAAGGTGTTTAGCTGCTCTTCCTGTTTTCCTTATCTGAGACCATATAACAACCGTAAGTTTCAATTCAGAACCTCTAAGTGCATTTTGCTTGGATATAGTCCATTTCATAAAGGGTATAGATGTTTACATCCATCTGGCAGAATCTACATAGCACTTAGTGTTAGTTTTAATGATAATGAGCATGAATTTCCTTACCAAACACTTTTCTCCAAACATACCACTTCAAAAACCAAGTCTCATTCTGATTTTTCTCAAATTTTTCATTTTCCCAGTAGATCATTGTTCGATGTTGAGTCTGCTTTATCTGTTCCAACCGATGTATCTAACTTGTCTAGCTTTTCTGAAGTTCAAGATGTTACTAATTCTTCTAGCTGTGTCCAAGATATCAATGAGAATAGAATTTCAAATGCAACATTGGATGAGATATCTAAATCAATAGTGCCTTAACCAATTTCTTATATTCTTGCTGACCCTGACAATTCTACATCACATCATAGTATTCATCTATGACAACTGGAACCAAAGTAGGCATTTTTAAAACCAAAACTTATTTTTACTATTATGTCACCAGTAAGTGAAACTTTTAAGGAACCACTTACTGTTCAAGATGCTTTATCTGATCTTGAGTGTAAATAGGCAATGGTTGATGAGTTTCAGGCATTAGTTAAGAATGACACTTGGCAGCTGGTTTCTCTCACTTTTGATACGAATGTTGTGGCTAATAAGTGGGTGTTTAGAGTAAAGTACAAGGTAGATGGGTCCTTAGACAAGTTCAAAGCAAGATTGGTAGCAAAAGGCTTTCAGCAAACTGCTGGTCTTGACTATTTTGAGACCTTTAGTCCAGTGATAAAGCCATCAACTATCATAGTTATGTTTTCTCTTGCTGCTTCTTATGGCTGGGATGTTCAGCAAATTGATGTTGACAAAACTTTTCTAAATGGTGACTTACAAGAAAATGTTTTTATGATGCAACCAGAGGGATTTGAGGACAAGCACAGGCCAACTCGTGTTTGTAGACTCAGGAAAGCTTTATATGGCTTAAAACAAGCTCCTAGAGCTTGGTTTGACAAGCTCAAACGTGTTCATGTTAAGCAGGTTTTCAGTCTTCTGTGTCAGATAGTTCATTTTTCTTCTCTAGAGCTAATAACAGGTTTTTGCTTGTGTTAGTCTATGTGGATGATATCTTGATTACAGGGGAAAACTCAACTCAGATTATTCAACTAGTCAAAGATCTTAATAAGCAGTTTGCTCTATAGACTTTGGGATCAGTTAATTATTTTCTTGGTCTAGAAGCTAACAGAGATGCTGCTGGTTGTATTAAGCTAACTCAGTGGAAATACACTTATGATCTACTTGCCAAGACTAATATGTTTAAGGCGAAAACTAGTTTGCCTCCAATGTACCAAAACAAGAAGTTGTCTCTGGGAAACAGCAAAGCTTTTGATCACCCAGTGCTTTATAGAAGTACAGTATGGGATTTATAGTACTTGACCATGATGAGACCTGACATTGCATTTGCTGTCAATAAGCTGAGTCAATTTTTGCATGCACCAACTATGGAGCATTGGTCAGCTTGCAAAAGGGTACTCAGATATTTGAAAGGAACTACTGAAATTGGTCTGCAGTTTAGACCTTCTAAGAGGTTGAATCTTGAGTGTTTCTCTGATGCAGATTGGGCCAGTTCTCTAGATGATAGAAAATCAACAAGTGGTTACTATGTGTTCTTAGGAGGCAATTTGATCAATTGGAGCTCGAGGAAGCAGAAGGAGGTTGCAAGGTCTAGCACAGAGTCTGAGTATAGAGCTCTAGCCACTGCTACAACAGAAGTTGTTTGGTTATAGTCTTTACTAAAGGAAATTGGAGTAATGATAGCAAATACTCCAATACTGTGCAATACTGTGCTGTGATAATACAGGTGCTAGTATGTTGGCATCCAATTTTATATTTCATGCTAGGGCTAAGCACATAGAAATAGATGTTAATTTTGTACGGGAAGAAGTTGCTCAGTTGAGCCATTTGGTCAAATTATGTTTCTCTCTCTACCCTTCTCTTTCCCCCCCTTTATGTTTCTTGATACACCCAACATTTTAAGCCTATGTCCATAAGATCGAAAGAAAACAAGAAGAAAGGAAAAATAAAAAAGGAAAGAAAATAAAACAAATTATATTATATCCACTTACTTGTATTATTTTAATTGAAAAATAAGGATATAATAGTGATTTTTTAGTATTTACATTTTTCACCTAATGTTGGAGAGATTAGAATTGATATGCCCCATTAGAAACTTTATCCACTCTATGTCCTTTCCATACTTTTTTCTTTTTTAACCAAACAAACTAAATTACTATTTTTCATCTAATTTTTCATCTAATTTTTCCTCCACCCACTTCCCCTTTTCCATCATACCATCATACCAAACATAACTTAGTGCAGACACTAACAGAATTTGAAGAGAAGATTAAGAGGGCGTTTGGCATTACAGTTGGAACTCATAGTGAGAACATTTTAATTGGTCATTTAATTAAGATCGATTTATTTTTGGAACGACTAAGTCTCTATTGTTTCTAACCGAGATTTACATTTCTATAAAGTGTTAGATTCAATCAGTGATTTCTAAGCAATTTTTACGTTTACAGAAAAGTACGTACCAACATGAAAACACGTCCAAAATATACAAGGGAACAAAAGGCAAAGGATTCCTGGCAACTGATGATGAAAGACCTAAGCAACAAGCTGCCAAAGATGTTTAAAAGAATTTTCCGTTGACTGAGCACGCGAGTACATTATTAAAATAATTAGTAACATGATTTGTCATTATTGTATTGACCTGATCATTATCTTTGTTATAATAATTTTTTTTTTTCCAATCAATTGTAATCCAGACAAATAGGTTGCTCAAGCCTAAAGAGATGTGGACATCGATTAAAAATTAATATGTACTCAAAAATCAAAGTGATAGAAAACATCCAGAGCAAATTAACAACGGCACAACAAGTACAATTTAGGAAAAGCTGTTTTGGACATTTCCTTGGCTTCAAAATCACAAAGTTTGCTACACAGTTGTTTCATCACCTTGTGTGCAGGAGATGTGAAAGCAGTAACCAGAGTGAGCTGCTTTTTAACATTAAGGGGAATATATTGAGGTTTGGAATAAGGGAATTTTCGATGATTACAGGCTTATTGTGTAAGCCGGAACCTCAATTGAACGAAGATGACCTTCCACCTTCGGAGCTTTGAAAGAAATACTTTCCATATCATGAAAAGGTGACGAAGATTGATTTGCTGAGCACATTCAAGTCTAAAGAGTTAATTGGTCCTGATATTAACATGGTCCGTTTAGCTATTCATAATTGCATGGAGAACCTGCTCATCGGTGGCCAAAAAATGTGCAGACCTCCATTCTTAATTGGAGATTAGTAGAAGAAATGGATCTCTTTAATGATTACCCTTGGGGTACTGTTTCATTCAAATAGACAATCAGTTGTATTCATCGAGCAACCGTTCATAAAAAATATATGGGATAGCAGGGTTTCCTTATGCTGTAATAGCATGGGCTTTTGAAGTGATGCCAGCCCTTGCTTCAAAAGGGTACACAACACTAGCTAAGTCATAAAAATATGCTGCCTAATATGTTGAAATGGACATCGTCTGCCCAACCTAACTTCAAGAGTTTACGTAAATATTTCTTCGATCCCAAAGATGGGGGTGTGTATTTAATTTTGCTATAATTTCAAATTTTTATTTAATGTTTCTTTAAGTAAATGACTGAGTCATTGCTACATGTTGTTAAGAAACTAACAGCAACATCAGCAGAGATGCAAAAGAATTACATGGAGCCTGATGCATTTGGGTCCAAGAGTGATGTTCCTGCACAGAATATTAAAGATGCTAATATTCCCAATGTTGAAGAGCTAATGAGGATGTGCAAGACATTATTGCATGACTGATGGCAGAGAACAAAAAGCTGAAGGTCACTACCCAAAAAAATTCAAAGAAGCTGACAAAAATGTATAAGATGTTAAGGACATGCACACACATATGGTTGGTGATTTCCTGTCCGTACCAAAAAGTATTCAATCAGAATACTTTAGTATTCTGGTAGATTACTTAGTGGTATTATGTTAGAATACATTTTTGGTTGGTCGGAGATATTTTCAAAAAGAGATATTAGATTGACCTTTGATTAATCTTTTTATAGGAAAAAATCATTAATAAAACCATTATATATGTACTAATATTCCAAAGATGTACTCTTTTTGAGGCATGTCTCAAAATCTCCCTAATATCCATACCATAAACAATTTAGGTGAGTTTACACTCAGCAAGCACAAACTTTCAACTCGCAGTACATAATTCCGTCAAATAATGGATGACATATTACTAAGTAGCCACCCCAATGGAACATGCCCAATGTGACAGAAAATTTCTGCCATAGATATCCGTACCAGTAGAGGTTGGTATGACAATTAGTTATCTAAAATTTTCATTAGCAAACAACATCAAGGAGAACCTATCATTTTATAGATGTTTACTAAAGTTTCAAAGTAGTTGACATAAGCAATAAAAATCAAATATGATTATTGATAAATAATTATTATAAATACAGTTTCAGCTCAGTATGTAAATGCACAATTAGAATATGAAATCATACCATAGCTCAAAAGTATAATCTTATACATAATCCAACATCCAAAAGTCCAAAGCTTGATAAAGAAATTACTGGGGGGCGGGGGGGGGGGGGGGGGGGGGAGGGGAAGAAGAAGAAGAGATCAATATCATACGTAATCTATTGTATTGTATTAGTACCATAAAAAATCCAATCACAAAAAAAAATACAAATTGAAAAATAAGAATAAGAATGTCAGGTTATCAATAAAGAAAGAGAAATAATAAAGTGAATAATAATAAGAATAATGCATATATATCTCAACTGTTTCATAGCATACATTTGTAACAAATTATATGTAAGGTATATATATCAAATATATCAGACTCTTAAGTTCTCAAATCTAATTAAATTAGATATATATGTATATTAAATAAATACATAATAAGCGATTTCCAATCACCTTCTCAAACTCCAATGCGCATCTTCCTGCAAAAAAAATTACGGAACCGCCTCACCAGTTTGAAGAGTAGTTTTACGTATACCTGCTTATAGCTGGGTGGAGCGGAGCAGGCAAATATGCAGGTTGCGGATATTTTTATACATCCTTAGTCAGCAGGGATCTATCTTAAATGGAGCGAGAAAAACCTGATTTAAAATAGTTTGAGTTATAAATGTGTTAAAAATTTAATGCCTGCAAGTTATGGGACAAGAGCAAATTTAGGAGTCCCTTCCTCTACTCCCTGTTTAATTAATTATCATTTTTATATTAAAGATATCATATATGTTTTAAATACATCTTTTAAGTATATTATACTTCAAGGACTCCTTCTAGCATTAAAAATTAATAATGATGATAACAAAAAAGGACTTCTTTTAACCCATAGGACACTAAAAAGTGCGCGATATATATATATATATATATATATATATTTATTTATATTTTAACCTTTTCACATCATTTATTTTTCTCTAAAGTTGGTTTGCAGGGTTGATGTAATATTAACAGAAGCAAGATGAATCTCTTTTAGAAGATCTCTGGACACTTCTGAGAGCTGGGAGACTCGAGGAGGCACGTTGTAGTATCTTCAAGACAAGTAAGCAAAGTTATGAAAGTCATTAAGTTATTGATTAGCTTACTTGCGTCTTGAGTTGTTCTCCTAATGCATGCTAATATTTGACAACTGTGACAGTCATCAGTCCTTATAAGAAAATGGATAAGTTATGTCGTCTCTCATCATTTGAGAATGAATGTATGTTGATACTAGAAGTACAAATCAAGATTTTATTTTGGATGATAGGCTTAAGGGAAAGATTCTAAGGGATTCAGAAATGATCACTTTAGGTTTAGATTAATTCACTACTTAGGGATACAGAAAACACCATCCCAAAATACATAATTAAAGGATAAATTAAATACTCTTGCAAATCCACTAAAGAGATAACAATTTTGGGATAAAATTGAAAATAATTCAGATTTACTCTTGACAACTCAACTCATTCACTCATTTCATTTTTTTTGACAAAAGATTGCAAGCCTATTTATAGGCCTTCAAACCCACACATTTTTTTTTTTTAAAGGAAACCCACCCACAGATATTCTTGACACAACACTAAAACCAAAGAACCTTTAAATTTCCAAAACCCCAAAATAAATACAAAAATAACAACGGACTTTTAAAATTCAGAAACTCCTAAAAATAAATACAAATACTTAATAATTACTAAAACTACCCAATAAATTCAAATTATTGGACTTAGATATAAATGAAAGGCTTTTGAGTTCTCACTCATTAAGACAAGACCTTAAGATTCCACTAACTCCCAAATTAATAAATATTGTCAATCAATTTAAGAGTGGTTTTGTCGTTTGATGTTTTCAATGAATCAGATATGACCATATCACTATCATCCGTGTCATATATGATGGTTCATAAGTAAAGAGACCAGCTGTTAATGGTATAGAGCCTTTTGGGGTGAGCTTAAGAACAAAACCGTACGTGCATGATGTCTAAAGCAGATAATATCATACTAAAAGGAGACATGGATTGTTACAAATGATATCAGAGACTATACTCAATCAGAAGTGTGGCCAACAATGATGTTGGGCCCCAAAAGGAAGGGTGATTGTGATAGTCATCAGTTCATACAAGAAAAAAGGTAAGCTATTCAGTCTTACATCGCTTGAGGATTGATATATGTGTTAGTTCATAAGTAAGGAGACCACCTTCTAATGATATGAGGCCTTTTAGGATTAACCCAAGAGCAAAATTGTGTGGGCATGAGGCCCAACACAAATAATATTATACCAAATTGAGGCATGTTCTTACAAATAGTATCAGAGCATATACCCAGCCAGAAGTATGGCCAACGAGGATGTTGGGCCCAAAAAAAAAGGGTGATTGTGACAATCATGATCAATCACTATAAGAAAATGGTAAGTTATACAGTCTCGCATCACTTGAGAATTGATATATGTGATAGTTTATAAGTAAAAGATTATCTCTTAATGGTATGGAAAGCTGCAACTTTGTGTCCATTCGGGGGATTTGATCAATTTTCTTATGTCGAAACTCTCCTAAAAAAATGGAAAAATGGGATGAATAGAACTTTACAAACTTTAGTAGTCATTGGACTGGAAAACAGCATAGGTCACCAATAACTCCTTTGGATATGGTTTTCTTATTATACCTCAGAGGTAGTCTAAAAAATCCTATCAAACAAATTTGTTCTCTCGTAGAACAAGTTTTTTAAATGATCAACACTAAAACCTATTGTCTACACGCCCCTACGTATTGGCAAAAAAGGACACGCATTTTTCTGCAAAAGGCTCTCCAAATTATATATGTTACCTTTATATTGGTTGTAAATATGATCTACGTCCTCATGTAGATTTCGTTGTTCTTTAGGTTTGTATATTTGCACTTTGCAACATGTTTCAAGTTACATACGCTTTGGCATTTCATGTATGATTGATGCATTAACTTATCATTCGTATACAATAGGAAGAAATGAAATCAACTTTAAAACTAGATGAAATCAAAACAACACGATGAAAGCTCAAATGATTTTTGAAAATAATGTTAAAAAGTTTGAAGGAAATTTATACATTTGCATCTATCAATATCGTATTGTATTTTTTTTATAAGTTAGTTTGAAGGAAATTTATATTTTGAATATATCAATATCATACCATAATTTTTGGTATGTGATTTAGCTTGATTTTTCACTTCATGAACTGTCCCCGTAAGAATACAAGACTATTGAAATGAAAGCGGTAATTTTTTTTTTTTTCACTTTCTTTATCCGTTAGGCTATGCATCCTACCCACATGGTGGAAGTTTTTTGTTTTTGTTTTGTCTTCTTTTATTTTGTTTCTTGTTAAGTGGAAAGTCCTGAAACTAAATGCACGGATAAAAAGTCACACATATTTAATAGGCATTTTTATGTCATCTTGTTTTTGCAATAAAACCAAATTTGACGACATCAGTACTCTCTCCATTTTCCTTTTTTTTTTTTTTTTTTTGGGGGGTCAAAAAGCAAAGGATTCTGTGAGCAGATTTATGATTATTTTATTTCTTAAACTAGTTCCTAATTTTATTATCTAATATTAGTCTTTTTAATAAGCTTTTATATACTCTTTAAGCTCGTCGGCTGCTTCAAGCCTGATATGTATGTCTTGAGACAATACAAGGACAGACTCCGTTTTCTTATCTGTTTTTGTTACAAAAATTTTCTTCCATAGCCAATCTTGAGCTTGATGGAATTGCAACTTCAGATTACATTACTTGGGTTGGCAAAGTGCGAACCCAGTGCCTCTTTTGCATGAAACCATGCAGAGATGCGCAAGAACACATACCGTCGCGGAAGGGAAAGCTTGCCATGCGCAGATTATTACCATTGGATTACGATCAGACACCTTGACGTCGAACATGCTTATCAATATGTACTCGAAATGTGGTTTAGTTGATTGTGCTCGGAAAGTGTTCGATGAAATTCCTGAACGAAGTTTAGTTTCGTGGAATACGATGATGGGGTCACTTACTCGGAATGGGAGGAGCGAGAAGCACTTGGTCTATTTTTGCAGATGCGAAGAGAGGGAAACTCTTTGAGTGAGTTCACCATTTCAAGCGTACTTTGCGCTTGTGCTGGGAAATTTGCCATGTTCGAGTGCAAACAGTTGCATGCTTATGCTATTAAGATGGCAATGGATTCAAATGTCTTTGTGGGTACCGCATTGCTTGATGTTTACGCCAAGTGTGGTTTTATAAAGGAAGCAAGCTGTGTTTTCGAGTGTATGAGTGAAAAGAGTGCTGTTACTTGGAGTTCAATGGTGGCAGGTTTGTGCAGAATGCGCGTTATGAGGAAGCTTTGATGTTGTTCCGAAAATCTCAGATAAAGGGATTGGAAGCAGATCCATTTACGATTTCATCTACTATTTGTGCTTGTGCAGCTCTTGCATCTCTGATCGAAGGGAACCAGGTTCACGCCGTGTTGTGTAAAACAGGATTTGGTTCAAAACATATTTATTGCTTCCTCACTTATTGACATGTATGCAAAATGCGGCAGCATTGAAGAAGCTTACACCGTGTTTAGATATATTGAAGAAAAGAATGCTGTTTATGGAATGCAATGATTTCGAGTTTTGCTAGACATGCTCATTCCTCTGAAGTAATGATATTATTTGAGAAGATGCAACAGATAGGCATGTTCCCGAACGAAATAACATATATTTCCGTGTTATCTGCGTGCAGTCATATGGGTTTGGTTGGAAAGGGAAAGAAATATTTGAACTCATGAGAACAGAACACAATGTGTCACCCAATGTCATGCACTATTCGTCCATGGTTGATATTCTTGGAAGAGCCGGGCTTACGATTGAAGCTCATGATTTGATCGAGACCATGCCATTCAATGCAACAGCTTCCATGTGGGGTTCACTCTTGGCTTCCTGCAGAATTCATGGGAATCTTCACTTGGCTGAAATAGCGGCCAGACATTTGTTTGAGTTGGAACCTGATAACGCGGGAAAACTACGTTTTGCTTTCAAACATTTACGCGGCAAACAAGAAGTGGGAAGAAGTTGCAAGAACAAGGAAGGTTCTCAAAGAAAGCCAGGTAAAGAAGGAGAGGGGTAAAAGTTGGATCGAAATAAAGAATAAGGTCCACTCGTTTATGGTCGGAGAGAGAAATCATCCTAGAATTGCTGAGATTTACTCAAAGTGAATGAGTTAGCCGGAGAATTGAAGAAACTTGGCTACTTGGCAAAGACTGAAGACGACCTTCACAACGTCGAAGAGAGTCAAAAGCATGAGCTTTTGAGGCACCATGGCGAAAAGCTTGCAGTTACTTTCGGGCTGATGTGTTTGCCTTCCAATGCACCTATTAGGTCCATGAAGAATCTTAGATCTGTGGGGATTGCCATTCTTTTATGAAACTGACATCGAGTTTCACAAGAAGGAGATCATTGTAAGGGACACAAACAGATTCATCATTTAAGAATGGATGTTGTTCTTGCCGGGATTTCTGGTGAAAGTGTGGTTTCTTTGTATTCTAAAGAAAGCGCTCAAAATAGAAATCACAATTCGGCTCCAAAGTAACTTCTTCATTTGCATCTACATTATTTCTTTAGGACTCATCAATGCATAGTTATTTCCAATACATTGGTGTCCAACACAACACGCTTGTTGGATTTGGCTACGCTAAACATGCAATATACATATATATATACATTGTGTATATATGTATATAAAGGATATGTCATGTGTCCAGCACCGGACTTATCCTGCAATTGGATGCTGTCCATTGGATGTGATTTGGATGGCCTGATTTCACCAATGCGAAGGAGGGTAGCCTAGAGAAATACTGAACATAACTTTTTATAGGTGTTGTGGACCCAGCATAACTTTTTATAGGTGTTGTGGAACCAACATAACTTTTTTTTTTTTTTTTTTAATCCTAGTGTAAGGCTATAGTTGTAGATATATTTATAATTCCACACCATCCACATAATCATCTACACCGTTAAATTATATAATTAAGTTACATCCAATGGTCACCTATTAAAAAAAAAATCAGAGTTGTGTCTAATGGAGATAATGGATGACTGAAAATGAGCAGGCATCTGACTTCGTCTTCTGTTCCCCACTCCCCTTAATTATCAACACTCGTCCTTGATCGCGTTCTAATCTATGAACAAGTAAAATGAAAAAGCCATCTAATTATAAGAAAAATCATTGATGAATTGTTGCTTTTTGTTTACATATTTTATTTGGTTGTTACTACAAAACTAAAACAAGGTTCCTTTTCACCATATGATCACAAAACTAAAACACACTTTAGTTTTGTTACTGCAAAACTAAAGTGTGTTTTGGGAAGAGTTACAGAGGGAAGGAAAAACAACAACTATGATGACTTTTAAAAAGAGTTACAATAGTTAAAAAAAGATATACAACTTATGGGAGTCGTTTATGACAATCTAGAATGGTCACAACCCACTCTTTTAATATTGGTAGGATTAGTTTTAATAGACACTATTATTATGAGCTATTGATTACTCAATTTTTTCCATCATTCTTTCATTTTGAAAAAGAAAAACTATATCATTTTCAACTTATTCTATACAATACTTTTTCGAAAAATAAAATGAATCTTTTTAAAATATTATCGCAATGTACAATTTCAAACATCATTTCTTCTCACTCTAAATAACTTTTTATTTTCAAGAAGAAATATTTTTACACATCCAAATGCAATCTTATTATAAAAATAAAAGACTTTTCATTTAAAATAAGAAAATTTTCCTTTTCAAAAATAGACACTCTATCCAAAAGGAGCCTAAAACTCCATGGTTGTGTTTGTCCCTTGAATATACTACTGGCCACTCGAGGAGACGGCTTGGCTGCTAGGGGAGAGGCAACAACTTGTGGGAGTCGGCTTCGCTCCCGAAGGAGCTCTCGGGGATGTTGCGAGTGCCATGGGAGAGCAACGTCTTGTCCTCGTCGGACTTGGCTGGTGTTCTTTCACTGGACGCCGATGAAGGCCTTTGCGGAAAATATGTTTTTTGTTTGAAAATTATGAAAATGGAGATTTAAAACTGTTGAATTGTACAGCTGTCATAGCCTAATTTTAGGAAACAAATCAGATTGTATATATTTTGATAGGAAGTTATTTCTTTCCCTTTTAATCATAGGATTTGTACCGTAGGCTAATTTGGGTAGTTTCCCATTTTTTCTTCCTAGATTAGTATATTTAGACATGTATACCACATATTCAATGTAATGAGAAATATTCATTCTCTTTCTATTTTTCTTCATGGTATCAAAGCAGGAGGTCCTGAGTTCGAACCCCTGTAATTACACAATTGAACCCCCTTTATTATCATTGCGTGTTGGGTCTTTAATATATTTCGGGCTTCTTATAATTTGTGTTGGACTTTCAAATTAATATTTGTCCACACGTTTGCCCATTATCAGGCCTGCAAGTGAGGGGGAGTGTTGAAATATAAAACTATTGTTGGCCCACTTCCTAAGAGCTTAAGCTTTTGGGAGAATTGGTAAACTAACATGGTATCAGAGCTTTAGGCTCTTTTCTGGGTTTCTCTGTGCAACCTTCATTGCTGTGTTTTTCTTGAAAGTTATCTACTGTTTTTTTCCTGGCGCCTTCGTTTCTGTTTTTTTCTTGTCTTTTTCTCTGTTTTTCTGTTCTTTCTCCGACCATAATGTCCTCCGAAACCACAAATACCTCTGTCCAATCAGAAGAAGTTAATTCAAACCCAATGACTGGAGATCTGCAGAATGTTCGGGCTACATACAGGCTGACTGAGAAAAATTATCTCAAATGGTCTCAATTTGTCAAGACTTACTTGAAGGGTAAAGGGAGACTGAGTCATCTTCTTGGAATAGGACCGAAAAAGGGAGACTCATGTTTTGAAGCGTGGGATGAAGCAGATTCTATGGTCATGTCATGGTTATGGGACTCGATGGATCCTGTAATCAGTGATACTTGTATGTTTCTGACAACTGCAAAGGAGATTTGGGACTCCATTCGACGGACCTATTCGAAAGCTTGTGATGCAGCCCAAGTGTATGAGATAAAGGTGAAGACAGGAGCTTCTAAACAGGGAGACAAAACCGTGACAGAATATGCAAATTCATTGAAGAATTTATGGCAAGATCTTGACCACTACAGGGTATTTGAGATGAAGTGCTCAGAGGATGCTGCCATCTTGAAGAATTTTATTGAGAAGGACCGAGTATATGATTTCTTGGCTGGGCTCAATCCTGAATTTGATCAGGTTCGGGTTCAGATACTTGGCAGGAGGAGATACCGTCATTGGAGGAGACAATTTCTCTAATAAGGGTAGAGGAGAGTCGAAGGAGTGTAATGCTTGAGCCTCAAGTCTCCGATAGTTCAGCCTTGGTGACTAAATCTGAACAGCC
>CM046364.1:2899261-2935912 GCA_025413025.1 Ficus hispida | reverse complement strand
TATCATTGATTTTAATCAAATTCTATCATGTTTGCAAAAATTCTCATTGCAAATATTCTCAAACCATTTATTTGGGTTAAAATTTATTACATGATACCAATGAATTCTTATCTTCCTTTAGTTTATTACTAGAAACGAGAGTGTGCCTTCTGAATAATATTTAATAAGCGTAAACGAGAATTTGAATTTGAATTTTATATTTTGTGATTAAGTTTAGATGTGAAATTACTATTAAATTATACTAGTAATCATCTAAGCTAAATGAATTTTTAAGTTAATATAATCTTCCTTGCACGTAAATGTATATGTATTTCAATTAGGGATTTTTTTTTTTTTTTAAATCTCTGTAAGGAATCCCTAAGTTGTGAATCAACTATTTATGCACAGGTAAGTGTACGATATATGTGTTGTTTGCTTGTTTCTTTTTTGGGGGAAAACAAAAGTGTACCTAAGTTTGCACTATAAAATAGAAGGGTACGTAATTTGGTAGACGAGTTCTCTAATCTGCATTGTATACCATTGAATATATATATATATATAATAAGAAGTTGTTAAGAAAATCAATTCTAATTATAATTTTTTATTATCAATTTATGTAATATATAATTTTATGATACATGAATAAATATGTAAAAAATAATATTAATATTAATATTCTTAATATTTTTTTAATTTTTTGAACACTAATTTATATGTTGACTTTACGAGAAGGCACGCAAAAAATTGCACTACTTTATTAAAAATAGTTTTGAAAATATAAAATGTCAAATTAATGGCCGTGTTATGTGTAGTTGGCTGGTTTGTCAATGTTCACTGAATGCCAACCGACAGAATCTGAAACTAAATCAATGCTCTGGAAGTGCAGTTCAAATCAAAAATCCATTCAAGCATTAATGTATAAACGTCATGAAAAATTATTTACTTTCTTACTTACCCAAAAATAAATAAATAAATAAATAATTACTTACTGAAGAAGGAAGTTCATAAATGGCATTTAAAAAAGTGGACATAACTTAAACTCATATTTTTCATATTAATTTTTATATTTTTTTAAAAAATTAATAAAAATTATAACTAATTTTTAAAAAATCAACTAACTTAAATTTAAAAATCTTAACTCAAACTTATTCATCAAACATCCTCTTAAACTTCAGATCTTGATCTGAAAAATATGATTGTATTGTCATTTATAGTGGACAATTGTAATTTATAAACAAAAAAATAATAATAACAGGATAGACAACTATATTTTGTAAAAGTCTTGGGTTCGTTTGGTGAGTGAGTTGAGTTTGAAAATTTTAAGTTTGAGTTTAAAATTTTTGTTGAATTTTTAGAAAAGACAAACTTTTTCAAAAAAAGATAAAAATTGAGATAAAAAAATACATTTTAGTTTGAGATGAGATTGATTACCAAACGAAGTCTTAAACAAAGATCTTTTTGGCTCTTCTATAAAGTCAAAGCATATTTCCAATTTTAACCTTCTTTACTGCTAGGACTCAACTCCACCACTTCTATCCTTTTATTTGTGTGTCAAGTTAAAGTGCCAATTTGGAGTCTAGAGACGGTGTTTTGTATTTTGAAGATGAGTTGAGTTTTAAAAATATGAATTCGGTGAAAATTAGCTTTGCCCTAACGGATGCAGATTAACTGGCAGAGTCTGAGCAGGAATGGCTTGCATCCTCTGGCACTGGCACCATCTCTGAGAATTTCCAATCTCGTGATTCATCTGTCAATGCTGCTTTTCGAATAAATTTTTATCCAAACCAGCAGAACAACGGTGGTAACTTCTTGAACAGAGGAGGTTTCAATTAGAATAATAGAGGAAGGGGAAGAGGTGGCCATGGAAATGGTAATGGCAGACCCGTATGCCAAATTTGTGGAAAACAAGGCCATGTGGCAATGAAGTGCTATCACAGGTTTGATATCAGTTCCAAGATGGACAGAATGGCTTCAACAATTCCAGTAGTTCCAATGGCTTTCTAATCTGGTACATACTGCCCCTGCTTCTGCTCCAACTTAAAGCTTATACTGCTTCCACTTCCATGGCAACAGATCCAGCTTGGTAAGCTTGGTATTTGGACAGTGGAGCCACTAATCATGTGTCTTCAGAGATGCAGAATCTTTCCACTCGAAATGACTACAAAGAAAAAGAAAAGCTTATTGTAGGTAATGGTTCTACCTTAAATATTTCTCATATTGATGACTCATTTATTCACATTCCCAACCATCATAAGCCCTTACATTTGCATGTTATAACAGGGTAGTAATTGAATTCTATTCTCATTGCTGTCTAATAAAGGACAAGCTCACGAGGAAGCTTCTACTTCAAGGAATGTTTAAAGATGGACTCTATCAGTTGGATTTTTGTCCAGTGGTGTCCCAAAATCCCAAGTCCAAGCTCTTATTACTGCTTTTCAAATTGGTGTGTTTGGCTGTAATTTTGTGTCGAAAACAGTTAATAATGAGCTCATCAAAAGCTCAAGTCAAAGTCATTCTTCTGTCAATTGTAAATCTGTGTCTGTAAATACTGCCAGTTGTACTGCTGATACGTGGCATAGAAGATTAGGACATCCTTCTAGTCAAGTTCTTCAACAAGTCCTCGAGTCCGTAAAAAATTTTGCTAGTTCAATAAAAGGATTGTCTTTTGTGATGCTTGTAAACATGGAAAATTGCATCAAATCAATTCCTTGTCTCAAACACCAAAACTGTTAAACCTTTTGAATTGGTTCACACTGATCTATGGGGACCTGCACCTATTGTCTCATCTGATGGATATAGATACTATGTTCATTTTATTGATGATTTTAGCAGGTTTACATGGATTTTTCCACTCAAAAACAAGTCAGACACCTTAAGTGTTTTTGTCAAATTTCAAACCTCTATTGAAAGGCAGTTTAATTTCAAAATCAAATTTGTCCAAAAAGACTGGGGAGGTGAATATCGTCCCTTTTTACCCAATCTTCAAAAATTAGGAATTGTCCTTTGTCACCCTTGTCCTTGTACACATCAACAACATGGCAAAGCTGAGAGAAAACTTTTGCGTATTGTTGAAATTGGTTTATCTGTACTAGCTCAAGCTCAAATGCCCTTACATTTTTTGTGGGATGCTTTTGTTTCTTCTGTATTTATTATAAACAGGTTACCTACTCCTCTTCTTTCTTATAAACCCCCTCTTGAGATTCTCTTTAAGCAAAAATCAAATTAACAGTTTTCTTAAGGTGTTTAGCTGCTCTTCCTGTTTTCCTTATCTGAGACCATATAACAACCGTAAGTTTCAATTCAGAACCTCTAAGTGCATTTTTCTTGGATATAGTCCATTTCATAAAGGGTATAGATGTTTACATCCATCTGGCAGAATCTACATAGCACTTAGTGTTAGTTTTAATGATAATGAGCATGAATTTCCTTATCAAACACTTTTCTCCAAACATACCACTTCAAAAACCAAGTCTCATTCTGATTTTTCTCAAAATTTTCATTTTCCCAGTAGATCATTGTTCGATGTTGAGTCTGCTTTCTTTGTTCCAACCGATGTATCTAACTTGTCTAGCTTTTCTGAAGTTCAAGATGTTACTAATTCTTCTAGCTGTGTCCAAGATATCAATGAGAATAGAATTTCAAACGCAACATTGGATGAGATATCTAAATCAATAGTGCCTTAACCAATTTCTTATATTCTTGCTGACCCTGACAATTCTACATCACATCATAGTATTCATCTATGACAACTGGAACCAAAGTAGGCATTTTTAAAACCAAAACCTATTTTTACTATTTTGTCACCAGTAAGTGAAACTTTTAAGGAACCACTTACTGTTCAAGATGCTTTATCTGATCTTGAGTGCAAATAGGCAATGGTTGATGAGTTTCAGGCATTAGTTAAGAATGACACTTGGCAGCTGGTTTCTCTCACTTTTGATACGAATGTTGTGGCTAATAAGTGGGTGTTTAGAGTAAAGTACAAGGTAGATGGGTCCTTAGACAAGTTCAAAGCAAGATTGGTAGCAAAAGGCTTTCAGCAAACTGCTGGTCTTGACTATTTTGAGACCTTTAGTCCAGTGGTAAAGCCATCAACTATCATAGTTATGTTTTCTCTTGCTGCTACTTATGGCTGGGATGTTCAGCAAATTGATGTTGACAATACTTTTCTAAATGGTGACTTACAAGAAAATGTTTCTATGATGCAACCAGAGGGATTTGAGGACAAGTACAGGCCAACTCATGTTTGTAGACTCAGGAAAGCTTTATATGGCTTAAAACAAGCTCCTAGAGCTTGGTTTGACAAGCTCAAACGTGTTCATGTTAAGCAGGTTTTCAGTCTTCTGTGTCAGATAGTTCATTTTTCTTCTCTAGAGCTAATAACAGGTTTTTGCTTGTGTTAGTCTATGTGGATGATATCTTGATTACAGGGGAAAACTCAACTCAGATTATTCAACTAGTCAAAGATCTGAATAAGCAGTTTGCTCTATAGACTTTGGGATCAGTTAATTATTTTCTTGGTCTAGAAGCTAACAGAGATGCTGCTGGTTGTATTAAGCTAACTCAGTAGAAATACACTTATGATATACTTGCCAAGACTAATATGTTTAAGGCGAAAACTAGTTTGCCTCCAATGTACCAAAACAAGAAGTTGTCTCCGGGAAACAGCAAAGCTTTTGATCACCCAGTGCTTTATAGAAGTACAGTATGGGATTTATAGTACTTGACCATGATGAGACCTGACATTGCATTTGCTGTCAATAAGCTGAGTCAATTTTTGCATGCACCAACTATGGAGCATTGGTCAGCTTGCAAAAGGGTACTCAGATATTTGAAAGGAACTACTGAAATTAGATGAAAAATAGTAATTTAGTTTGTTTGGTTAAAAAAGAAAAAAGTATGGAAAGGACATAGAGTGGATAAAGTTTCTAATGGGGCATATCAATTCTAATCTCTCCAACATTAGGTGAAAAATGTAAATACTAAAAAATCACTATTATATCCTTATTTTTTAATTAAAATAATACAAGTGGATATAATATAATTTGTTTTATTTTCTTTCCTTTTTTATTTTTCCTTTCTTCTTGTTTTCTTTCGATCTTATGGATATAGGCTTAAAATGTTGGGTGTATCAAGAAACATAAAGGGGGGGAAAGAGAAGGGTAGAGAGAGAAACAGAATTTGATCAAATGGCTCAACTGAGCAACTTCTTCCCATACAAAATTAACATCTATTTCTATGTGCTTAGCCCTAGCATGAAATATAAAATTGGATGCCAACATACTAGCACCTGTATTATCACAGCACAGTATTGCACAGTATTGGAGTATTTTCTATCTTTACTCCAATTTCCTTTAGTAAAGACTATAACCAAACAACTTCTGAGCGTTTGGCATTACAGTTGGAACTCATATTTTTGAGTTGAGTTCCAACTGAACTTGTTTGGCATGTGAGTTCAGTCCCAAATACCCTTTGAACTTGATTTACTATACACCCAATCGTCTCTTCTCTGTCTCACCCATGCGTTGTCCACTGTTCACCACCCTCGTGCTCCTCCCCACCGGCGCCCATCTGCTCGCCGCCCTCGCGAGCCAGTCACCGCTGAATCACGAGCTCGCCGGCCTCACGAGCCAACCACTGTCCAGTCGCGACAAGAAGCTCGGCGCTGGTCATGGAGGAGAGCGAATTTTCGATGGGGAAGGGAGGCCGAGGAGCGAGCAAGGTGGCGGTGTCTCGTGAAACCCACCGGCTGGTCATGAATTTAAGCAAATTATCAAGAGGGATTTTTAAATGAAAGGAAAAAGAAACTCCGAAGGTCGGAGCTACGATGTCAAGACGGAGCTTGGGAGGCCGGCGAAAACGGAGGCGCGAGCGCGGCTCTGGATCGGGCACGAAAGAGAAACTCCAGCGGCATGAGGACGGAACCGACGCCCAAGTGTGAGGAGAGAGAGAAGGAAGAGAGAGAAAGAGAGAAAGAAAGAGTGAGGGCTTGGGGCTGAAGTGCGAAAGAAAGAAGGGTTAATTTCACTTTTAGCACCTCTGAAAAAAATAATGGTAAAAACAGTAGTATTTTTTTTTCATTCAATTTCAGCACTTAAAGTGGGACCTAGTAGCATTTAATGTATATCAAATTACAGGTTTACCCTCATCTCCTACCCACCAAAGAATCTCTCTCCCTCGCATGGCCCAAAAAAGTTTTTCAAACCACCATGTACAGTGGTTTAGAGAGAGAAAACTGAAATCTAGAGAGAGAAAGAGTCACCACCCACAGGAAACTTATTTCATTTTTCACTTTTCCGCCTAGCCTCCCACCCATTTTGAAACCCAAATCTTCATATAATAGAGAGAAATTTTCATCTACAGAGAGAAACTTTCATTTAGAGAGAGAAACTTCCATAGAAAGTTTTTTTTTTTTAAATCTAACATTTTTTGTCATTTTTGAGTAAAGGTCATAACTATTATGACCACCCGGTCATAACCGTTACGACCTATGTTTAAAAATGGCCAAAATTGTTATCTTTAAAAAAAAAATCCTGGATTTATTAAAAAAAAAAAAAAAATTTGGTCATAACCATTATGACCGGATGTCATAATGGTTATGACCTTCACTTAAAAATGGTAAAAAATGTTATCTTAAAAAAAAAAAAAAAAAAAAAAAAAAAAAAACTTCGCTGGATTAAAAAAAAATATTGGTCATAACCATTATGACCGGATGGTCATAATGGTTATGACCTTTACTTAAAAATGATCAAAAATTTATCTTAAAAAAAACAAAAAAAAAAAAAACCTTCGCTGGATTTAAAAAAAAAAATATTGGTCATAACCATTATGACCGGATGGTCATAACCGTTATGACCACTTTTTTTTTTTATGTCGAACTTTTTTATTATTTTTTACGATGGTCATAACCATTATGACCACCCGGTCACAACCATTATGACCAGTTTTTTTTTTTTAGAATTAAAAAAAAAATTTGTCGAACTTCTTTTAATATTTTTTAGCGATGGTCATAACCATTATGACCACATGGTCACAACCATTATGACCAGTTTTTTTTTTTTAGAAATAAAAAAAAAATTTTGTCGAACTTCTTTTAATATTTTTTAGCGATGGTCATAACCATTATGACCACCCGGTCATAACCGTTATGACCAGTTTTTTTTTTTTTAGAATTAAATTTTTTTTTGTCGAACTTCTTTTAATATTTTTTAGCAATGGTCATAACCATTATGACCACCCGGTCATAACCGTTATGACCAATTTTTTTTTTTTTAGAATTAAAATTTTTTTTGTCAAACTTCTTTTAATATTTTTTAGCGATGGTCATAACCATTATGACCACCCGGTCACAACCATTATGACCAGTTTTTTTTTTTAGAATTAAAATTTTTTTTTGTCGAACTTCTTTTAATATTTTTTAACGATGGTCATAACCATTATGACCACCCGGTCATAACCGTTATGACCAGTTTTTTTTTGTAGAATTAATTTTTTTTTGTCGATTTTTTTTAATATTTTTTAGCGATGGTCATAACCATTATGACCACCCGGTCATAACCGTTATGACCAGTTCGACAAAAAAAAATAAAAATTTTAATTCTAAAAAAAATAGTCATAACGGTTATGACCGGGTGGTCATAATGGTTATGACCTCGCTAAAAAATATTTAAAAAAAGTTCGACAAAAAAAATTTTAATTCTAAAAAAAAACTGGTCATAACGGTTCTGACCGGGTAGTCATAATGGTTATGACTATCGCTAAAAAATATTAAAAGAAGTTCGACAAAAAAAAATTTTAATTCTAAAAAAAAAACTGGTCATAACGGTTATGACCGGGTGGTCATAATGGTTATGACCATCGCTAAAAAATATTAAAAGAAGTTCGACAAAAAAAAATTTAATTCTAAAAAAAAAAATTGGTCATAACGGTTATGACCGGGTGGTCATAATGGTTATGACCATCGCTAAAAAATATTAAAAGAAGTTCGACAAAAAAAAAATTAATTCTAAAAAAAAAACTGGCCATAATGGTTATGACCGGGTGGTCATAATGGTTATGACCATCGCTAAAAAATATTAAAAGAAGTTCGACAAAAAAAAATTAATTCTAAAAAAAAAAAAAAAACTGGTCATAATGTTGTGACCGGGTGGTCATAATGGTTATGACCATCGCTAAAAAATATTAAAAGAAGTTCGACAAAAAAAAATTTAATTCTAAAAAAAAAAAAACTGGTCATAATGGTTATGACCGGGTGGTCATAAAGCTAAAAAATATTAAAAGAAGTTCGACAAAAAAAAATTTAATTCTAAAAAAAAAAATGGTCATAATGGTTATGACCGGGTGGTCATAATGGTTATGACCATCGCTAAAAATATTAAAAGAAGTTCGACAAAAAAAAATTAATTCTAAAAAAAGAAAAAAAAACTGGTCATAATGATTGTGACCGGGTGGTCATAATGGTTATGACCATCGCTAAAAAATATTAAAAGAAGTTCGACAAAAAAAAATTAATTCTAAAAAAAAAAACTGATCATAATAGTTGTGACCGGGTGGTCATAATGGTTATGACCATCGCTAAAAAATAATAAAAAAGTTCGACATAAAAAAAAAAGTGGTCATAACGGTTATGACCATCCGGTCATAATGGTTATGACCAATATTTTTTTTTTAAATCCAGCGAAGGTTTTTTTTTTTTTTAAGATAACATTTTTGATCATTTTTAAGTAAATGTCATAACCATTATGACCATCCGGTCATAATAGTTATGACCAATTTTTTTTTTTAAATCCAGCGAAGGTTTTTTTTTTTTTTAATATAACATTTTTTACCATTTTTAAGTAAAAGTCATAATCATTATGACCATCCGGTCATAATGGTTATGACCAATTTTTTTTTTTTTTTTTTATAAATCCAGGAAATTTTTTTTTTTTAAGATAACATTTTTGGCCATTTTTAAACATAGGTCATAACGGTTATGACCGGGTGGTCATAATAGTTATGACCTTTACTCAAAAATGGCAAAAAATGTTAGATTTAAAAAAAAAAAACTTTCGATGGAAGTTTCTCTCTCTAAATAAAAGTCTCTCTGTAGATGAAAATTTCTCTCTATTATATGAAGATTTGGGTTTGAAAATGGGTGGGGGCTAAGCGGAAAAGTGAAAAATGAAATAAGTTTCCTGTGGGTGGTGACTATTTCTCTCTCTAGATTTCAGTTTTCTCTCTCTAAACCACTGTACATGGTGGTTTGAAAAACTTTTTTGGGCCATGCGAGGGAGAGAGATTCTTTGGTGGGTAGGAGATGAGGGTAAACATGTAATTTGATATACATTAAATGCTACTGGGTCCCACTTTAAGTGCTGAAATTGAATGGAAAAAAAAATACTGCTGTTTTTACCATTATTTTTTTTAGAGGTGCTAAAAGTGAAATTAACCCAAGAAAGAAAGAGAAGGGGGAGGCACTCACGTGGGGGAGAAGAAAGAGAGATTTTTTAAAATAATATTTAAATTAAATATGACATCATCAAAATCGTATTTTCTATTATTGTTTTTAAATTGGTAGCAAAAATCAATCCACCCTTCTTATTTACCCTGCTTATTTGTGGCATGCCCGCTAATTAACTCCTTATGGGATAAAATGAATCAGATCTCTATATCTTTGCTTTTAATGTTTGTTTGTTTGTCGTTTGTTGTTATTGTATTTTATGATTATGTAAGAAATATTATAAAAGATTTTGATGTATGTTGTTGATGTGTGTTTTTATTTTAGTTTATGTTAATTTTTCAATTTTTCCATTTTTCCATTCACAACCTACAATGGAATGTTAACTTTGAGTCAAACTTTTTAATTCAAATTTTTTACATTCAAACAGAGCCCTAACTCAAGTTAAACTTTTCACCAAACACTCAACTCAAGTTAAATTTTTTAGCTCAAACTTTTTACCAAACACTCAACTCTAACTCTCAACTTAACTTATCTTCAACTCAACTTAAAAATCTTAACTTAAACTCATTTACCAAACACCCTTTAATAAAATTTTAAGACATAATTAGTCCAACATGTGTATTTAAAACATTAATGCTCCGAATTTAGTGAGGCTGATATAATATGAGGAAGGAGACAAGAAAATGTTTATTTTATATCACACTAATAAATATCATGACACATTAATTAAAATATATATAAATAAATATTTAAAATAATATCATACTACATCAATTAAAATGTCACGTTGTTAAACAGATATCATAATATTATTAAATGGACCCAGAATGAGCCCCCAAAAAAATGACCCTATGAGCCAAATGAGCCCCAAAAAAAAATAATATCATTCTGCATCAATTAAAATGTCACGTTGTTAAATACATATCATAATATTATTAAATAGACCCACAATGAGCCCAAAAAAAAAATGACCCTATGAACCAAATCCATCTTGACGTTGATTCTTGATAATATTTACCAAATTTACTAATATACGTCAAATTTCTATATTCTCGGGAATCAACAACTTGACTTTGAGACTCGAAAAGATGGAGCGGCAAGAAAAGTAGTAGTGATACACACATCACCTACACTAAAAGTGACGAATGACCAGTGCATGGCATTATCAGCATCAAACATTCATGTTATGTTTCAACAAAAAAAATAAATAGCTAAATAAATAAATACAACTAAAAGTAAAGACCATTCCTTCTTTTTTTTTTCTTTTTTTTTTTTTTTTTTGAATTTTAACATGAATGGGCAGCCATTTTAAACTAATTTACATAAAATGATTTACGCATAATACAACAAATGTTAGATACAAGCCTAGTATCGCCAAATCTATCCTTCGGATAGCAAAATAATGAAAAGTCCGGCAACCAATAGAGAAACTCTAAAGCAGCCCCAAAGAATAAAACACTATAGGAGTAAAAAAAGGGGAAAAAAAAAAATTTTATTTGCAACAAGGAACAAAATCACCTTGTCATCTCTGTGGACGGTCCAAAATCGGCTCCATTTCTTTCCGTACGGTTCCTAACTCTCTTGGATTGCCAAACTTCTCAGCCTCTCTGGCAATTTGAACGTCACAAGGACAGTAATATTGATAAAGAAATTTTACAACAAAACGAGGAAGAAGGGCTAATACAACGATGCCGAGCAAACATAACCAAAACAAGCCGGTCTTTGCAACGTGAAAGATGGCCCTGCCAAATAGTATTGGATTTACAAACATCAGTGAGAATAGACAAGCCCTACACAAGGTTCTCACTATTTCAGATCATATGCATGTGTAGATCATTTCACACTGGACAAATACATCCATCTAGCTACCAAGGGAAACTAAAAATGAACAAAAACTATGCGAGTTGGACTCGCACATGACAAAAAAATGTTGTTTGTTTGTTTGTTTGTTTTTTTTTTTTTTTTTTTTTTTTTTTTTTTTTTTTTTTTTTTTTTTTTTTTTATGGTGAGAATGACTTGTGAGAGCATGCTACTGCGAAATTTTTGAGCCAGTCAGTAAAGGGTATTTATCATTGTAACAAAAACATTATTAATCAATGTGACCATGGAGTAAAAGTAACAGACAACATTAAAACTCCACTTAGACAATTCTAAGTACTTCGAAAAGTTATAATCGAAAAGGACGCAAGTGTTGGGAGTTTTGAAATCTTCAACCACTATATTGTCAATTGAAATATGTAGTGTGGTTCGTCGAAAACTGCTATCAGTAACAATCTTTACTAAGAATCGAGCAACAGCCGTCACAACTATCAAGTTTGTGGCTAGTAATTTTGTAAGTACCACAACTCATAATTTACAATTTGAATGAGCTAAGGAATGGAAAGGAGAGACATCATTTCGTGTAATAAGTTCATACTCTGTCCTCTAGTGTATAATAGTTTAAGTTCAAATGAGAGATCAAGGTTATATTTTATGCAGAAAACAAATAATATTTATATATATATTACATAATGGTAAGGTCGGAGGGCGTACCAGTAACCAACTAGTGATGGAAAAGCATCAATGACGGTGACACAAATGAAGGTAGCAATTATAGATCCCCAAATGGCTGCATGTGTAATCCAAGTCCACCGGATAACATCCATAGCCAGATGTAAATTAACCAAAATAACCACTGCAATTGTCCAGAGATCTCCTATACTCGATGCGTCAAGGGTGCTTCCCCAATATGCAAAAACAGGAATAAAGAAGGCAACGAGACTTTGCCAAACTGTGTCCATCATTGTAAGCCAAAACAACTTCGAGTTGTAGCATTCTTGTCTGTGACCAGCACCATAAAGCTGCGGATACTTTAGAAGAGTTCTTCTACTTAGGTTCTTGTCAAGAATACCAACAACAATTGTCGGTAAAGAAGTATAGAGTACAGAATACAACACGCTGCTCCACTCAGTGATCGCAGTCGTCAAAGTGAAACATGTAAAGAGCACGTACCTACAAACAATACAATGTTTATAAGGCAATAAGACATTATACTCAAACCCACTGCGTCCCTATCTCTCTTTTTTTTTTTTTTTTTTTTTTTGCCCTTCTGTTTTTACCCCCTTTCTCCTTTCTCCTTTTTTTGTATTTTTAATGTTTTTACTTTATCTGTGAACTAAATCCACTCTAATTGAGTCAACTACTCTTATTGTTTCCACCCAAAAAAATAATAATAATAATAATATAATCAATTCATAAATAACATGCATTTGGTTTTTATAACCAGCTTTGACCTTAAAATGAAAATAAACGCAACTTCAAGCACCCCATTTTAAACTAGCTTTCAAAACAAATCCAAATTAAAATAGAGTAGCAGCCAAAATATTGATGCAGTATGAACACGTGGTTGTAAGAAAAGCGAAATACTCACCAAAATAAAACAAAAACAAACACCGCATTCCTATAAAAATTATATAATATAGCATAGCCCATTCGCTGGTAATTCCAATGTCCATGGACCAATAAAAGTGGAACCAAGAATCTGAACTGCCCCATTGCAAAATCTGAGGCCATGACAGCTTGCCGACCCTCTTGGCCACTTATGCCAACTCCAACATCAGCCATTTGGATCATTGACACGTCATTAGCACCTGTTGATCATCCATCAGAATTTTCTAACAGCTAGCAATGCCAACAACAAAATATGCTGAAATATATATTTCTAATCCTTTAGGAGTATCATTTCAGTAGATTGTATTAAAGAAATTACCATCCCCAATGGCCAGTGTCATGTCAGCGGTTCTATTCTTTACCAAGGCAACGATTCCAGCTTTTTGCAATGGTGCCACACGGCAACATAGCACTACACAACATTTACTTGCCAACTCAAACAGCTGAAATTCAGAACAAGTTTGATCAGCATACACATTGTCCAGACTTAAAAAATTAAAACTACGTCCAGAAGCAATTACCTGCTCTTCAAGTTCGCTGTCAAGAATATAAACAAGGCTAGTACCATCAACTATCAAGGCTGCTGGAGTTAAAGAAGCTACTGAAGTTCCTTCAGTATCATATGTGACACCCGACACAGCCATGAGCTTCTTAGCCATGTCTGCGGTCGCCTCTTGTAAACTCCTTCTACAAGACTCTTTGCTGTTACTATTAATTATTATCGAAGTCATCTTGGAAGTCAGGAGCTTTGAGGAGTAGCCAATTGATATGGCAGTTTCTTGCTTGTCCCCTGTCAAAACCCAAACTTTAATCCCAGCAGTTCTGAGAGACTTGATGGCTTCCGGCACCCCTTGTTGCAGTTTATCTTCAATTCCAGAGGCACCAAGTATGCTAAGATTGCTTTCTATGTTGGCTGCAACTTTGCGAAGCAGAGCAGCTCGACCAATTAAAGCTGTGCTTGCTGCCTCAAAGGATGTGTGCCACTGCTCGAATTCGGAAGGACTCAGTTCCCGCATCGCAACAGCAAGGGTTCTTAGACCCGTTGAGGAATAAGCATTCAGATGAGCTTGAGTTGCACGTATTATGTCTGGGTTTACAGATTCATCAATCACACTAAACATTGTCGTATCAGCACCTTTTACAAAAACTTTCACAGTCCTGTCTGGGCACCCAAGTATGACTGACATTCTTTTGCGATCGCTATCAAATTCATGTAAACCCAAAACATTGAACCTGCACTGCCCAAAATTGAGAAGTTTATGAAAGTGAAATGATATGAGCTTCATTTGTTGAAATAAGATTCTGTATTTTAACCAATTCTAGTGGAAAACCAAACAGCTACAAGAGATGAAATATCATTGAGACATTAAAACATTTGATCTTCAGGTGATTGCAACTCGATCACTGTTTATCCCATGATCTTATCCTTCACCAACGTCAATTTTGAGACGAAATGCATAAAAAAGGCACCAAGTATCCACAAATAAGACTAAAGAAATGCGAGAAATCACTTGATTTTATTTTTCAAAAGCAAATTGGTTTCAACTATCATTTCTTCACACAGCATGCAACAAAAGACTTGAAAGAGCTGGAGAACCACAAGTGGAACTTCTCTTCCAATTTTCAATTTGAGATAATGCCTTCTTGTACGGAAATGTAAAACTAGAGCATTAATAACATTTGCACGATCCGATTGCCAGGAACCTACTTCTACAGAATGAATGGATGCAAACACCAGTTGTGGTGAAAGAGGTCACCAAAACGAACAATATCATAACATGTATCTTTGCATGGTAGCGCAAAAATGTAAAAGAACAACGAGACCTATCAGAGGAATTTTTGTTTTAAAATCAACCGGAATGAAGGTGATATTGATAAGTTGACAACAACAGTTCCAATTACCTTTGCCTTTGTCCTTGAATACTGATAACTATGTGGCCCGAGGTTCTTTCAACCAGCATAAAACCATAGGTAGCAGCAGCATAGACCAATGCTTGTTCATCAGGAGACTCACCTTGGTAATCTATCAACTTTACTGCAGGATCGGGTGTGTCTATAACAAGAGGAACAATTGCATTGCAAGCTGCCAATGCAAGAAAGAAATCGTGAACTCGTTTGCATTTGATTGTATCCTTTCTGCTCTTTGCTAGCTGCTTAAGCTCTGGATCAGCATTCACCCTCATCTTCGGTCTCAAAATAATCCCATCAACTGGTATATAAGATAACGACGTTGAAGAACGATAAGAAGCCACCAAATAAAGACAACGATAGAAGTAAAATACAGTAAATAAGTAACCATAACGATAATGAGGACGACAATGATGCAAGAATACATCTATTAATAAATATATATATATATATATATATATATATATGAAATCACAAACAACAGCTATATTAACGATTTTTTTTTTTTTTTGAAGCAAAATGGTTTTACCTTGCACCGAGTATCCTGCATGGTCCTTTTCCGAAATGCCTTCCCCACTGCTGTAATCCACACCCCCAATGCTTGCACATTGAAATTCCATCTTGTTCTCCGTAAGAGTACCGGTTTTATCAGAAAACACATACTTGATTCGTCCTAAATCCTCATTTATGTTTAAGGCTCTGCACTGAAATCTCGAATTCGAGGTCTCATCATACAATTGTGTATCCCCGATCATGAAGTATGCCTGACCGACACGGATAAGCTCCATAGAAATGTACAGAGAAATGGGGATCATAATCTGGAAAACAATAACAGACATGAGAAAAGTGAAGAAAATCTCCATTCCCCAACCATAATAGTTGTAATTTTTGACTTTCCCCTCAGAGTAGTCCTTCCTCCTGTAGAAAGGCAAGAAATCCAACTCATGCCTGTGGCGCCTCAACCAAAGAGCTGCACATACAGAGACAACTGTACAGAGTGCAATAAGAAACATCGATAGAATGATGATCTCAAAGTTCATACGGGACTCAAGACGGCTCCTCTTACACGACGCTCCGGAGCTGTTGAGCATAGCCTTCGTCTCCCGACCAGCATACACCGCAACCCCAATGGCCCAAACAGTATTTTTAAGCTCACAGCCTCGAAGAACAACATTTGAGGGTCCTAGAGACAGTTTCTTCCCATCAATTTCCAAATTTGCCTGGAATCCATAAATATTCCGATTGGGCTTCTCACACCTAATCACCCCACCAATCTTCTCCTTGTCAGGGAACTTTGACAGCGTCTCTTGTTTCGCATACCGCGTCTTCAAATTCGATTCCCCATCCAAATTGATAGTCTGCACATATGCAACCCCAGTTGGGTCACTAGTTGACAGCAGCACTATGTCACAAGGAAGAGTCTCATTCGCTTGAATCTTGATGATTTCACCAACTTGTATGTCCTTCCATCTTTTTGAGTGGAACTGATTATTAACCAAAACTAAAGCCAACCGATTGTTCTCAATCCGGTCGGACCGATGCCGCCTATAGTCTTCGTAGGCATCCTTAACTGTAGTAACAAGCAACACAAATGCCAATGGCAAAATCGAAGCTCCCCGGCCGAAAACCGCGAGCTGGGGAAGCTGATTAAGCACGGCTATCACAAGGAAATAAATGTATGCGACCCTATGAAACTGCTCAAACAGATTTCTAGGCAAAAACGTTAAAATTGAGTACTTTCCTGTCCTTATCGAATTCCTAGCGAATTCAAACCTCTCATTGGTCTTCACCGGATCATTTACATACACCAACCTCGCGTCGTCGTCATTGATCTCCCTCTGAGACATGCTAAAAGCTTCCGATTCGCCGGCTCTCGACCCATGCCGGACATGCTTCGCCGTTGTGCCACGAGGATGATGATGATCGCCGAAATTCACTTCTCGAACCGAATTCGTCGCAATGCCTCTCCTTGAGGTACCAGATTCGATGTTCAGGGAATTCTCGGTCGGCCTTTTGGAGTCCATCACCGGAGAATCGATCCGGATCGACTCCACAATTACGTATTTCTTCTTTCCCTAACCCAGAATCAAAAGGGGGAATTTTGAGGCCATGATCTGAAGATCAGAGGCCTCGGGAGCACAACCAAACCAATAATTGGCAAATGCATAAAAATCCCAGAAACCCGATCAAAATCCCAGAAATCTCAGGACAAGAACAAGAAGAAAATCTCGATTCGCAGCTAGATATGTGGAAATCTTACGAAAAACAATCAGAAGAAACGAGCGAGAAAACAGATTTACTGGAATTTTCCCTTGCTTTTGAGCTGGGTTTTGCAGAAAGTCAGTCGCTTTCGCACCGCGGCATTAATGTACATAGAGAGAGAAAGAGGATAGAGAGAAGGCTTAACAATGGTGGAGGGAGAGAGAGAGAGAGAGAGAGAGAGAGAGAGAGCTTTTGGTAGTTGTGTTGTGAGATTTGGGGCAAAATGAGTTTAGAGGGCGAATTCGAAGGGAAAATTTGGACGGAAAATGGCCTTTAGTTTTTCAGAATCAGAAGAATCCCCCCATCAAACGCGAAAGAGGAAGAACCAAAAAAAAAAAAAAGAAAAGAAAAGGTGCTTCCCACTTCCATACACGCCCCAATTCTCTCTGTCTCTCTCTCTCCTCTCTCTCTCTCCTCTCTCAAACCTTTTTCTTTTTCACAACAATAACATACCTTTTTTTTTTTTTTTTTTTGAGTAACAATAACAACCTTTTAGTTACTTCTATCTACTAAATAGTTTTTTTTTCTTTTTTTTTTTCTTAATAATATAAAGTTTTGTGCTTCACTTCACATGATCACAAGTGTCAATAGATAGGTGTTCCTGTCAACACGATAATTAATAAAAGATATAATAAATTAATCATTTATATAACTATAATTCATTTAACACAATTACAATGTGCTAATTAAACATCATCATGAATAATTAAGTCATTTAACTTGTATAGTAAATTATGACATTTCATATAAACCAGGACGTCTCAACGAAAACTTAGAATTAGAAATTTGAATTTAAATGTGTCTCTATTAGGATATATTTTCACATTAATATCTAATTTTAAATATAGGTTTACTTTTATTTATTTAGATTATTTGGATTATTACAGATTTATTTAGGTTTATCTTTTATTAGTATAGATAGATACATAACCAGGTAATTGTAATTACATTCAAAGAGATGACGATTGGTTAATAAATATTGAGAATTCTAGTTCCTTCTTGTGTTCTTCTTTTCCTCTAAATTATCGTCATTATTCTTTTCTTGATCATGTATCTAGATTTTGTTTCTTATATCCTTTGAAATATCATATTAACACAAATCATTTTCAGAAAATCCTCATTTGAACCCAAACTCATTTATGATAAATCTAAATATGTTAATTTGATGTACATGTTATCATGTCGTACTTAAATTATTGCCTCTGCATTCCATAAAATTCTTGCGGTAATAAAAAAAATTACTTAATTTTGATTTGATTTATTTTTGTTTAACTATAATATCATTTTAATACACCTAATTTTGAAATGATATATCATAGATTTATCATAACATTGTCTTAATATTTTCTCAAATCCCTATAATAATTGCGCCCTCTATTATATGAGGATTTTTAAAGATTACACAAAAATTTTGAAAAGGGAAATTATCACTTAATAGACCATATTCAATATACGTACTAATGTCAATGTTATATTTATTACAAAAAGTATAAAAGGAAAATATTTTACTTTGAGCACCTCTAATACAACGCTAAATAGATATACCAATAATAAAATTTGATATTTGAACAAAAAATATTCTCTAATAAAGTGCTATATTGATATTAAATTTACCATATGTTAAATTTTGTGATAAATTTATCACAAGATAAGACTAAGGCCAAGTATAGCATTGATTCTCATAGGTTGTTGTTTGAACTTTTCACATAATTATTATAATATTTTTATTTTTAAATTATCTAAATATTTAAAGCTCATTTTTACAAGTGTCGAAAACATAACAATAATGGCAAAAAATAAATACATAATTAGAAATAACATTACACATTAAAAGCATAAAGTAGAATAATATTATCTTCAATTTTATAGTAAATATAACATTGATATATATATAAATGCATTGGATTCTTTTACTTTTATACTCTATTGCAAATTGTTATTTTTGATATTATATTTACCTTTTATAATTATTATTTTTTGAAATTCATAAAAGTAAATATTTAGTATTTTAAATAAACATGAAAACAATAATATAATAATGACTAAAGGAAAGAAATTAAGGTAACAGCCAATATTAAATAAATAAATATCAAATTTGATATTTGCTATACTTGGTGGTAGATTTATAACTGTATATAATAATTGTCAAATTCAACATTGAAAAATAGCATTTTTACATTCCAACGTGGTTTTTCCACCCAAATGTCGAAACTTAGTTTTAGCAAATGAATTTAGCATTCTACTGAGGATGCTCTTATGTTACATATAAAGAATACATGGAAAAATAACTACTTCAGAGGGGAAAATGCAAAAATGTTGTTTAAGGGGTAAAATGAAACTGATTATATTTGTTTTTAGTCTAAAAACCGATTGATTACTTGATAATGGTTGGCATTAAATATTTGTGTTCTTTCTATGGTCCCTCTGGTTACTGTCCCTCCAACATAACATAAAATGAATAAGAAATAATAATTAATCAAGAAAAATGTAACGTAGCATATGATAGACAAGAAAAATCAATATTGTCAGTGAAATCCATATTTTCAATGTATTTCCATGGAAAACAACATGAAAATTGTATAGTTAGTTTGGATTACATGTTTACTTTATATTGTATTCCAATGTAAGAGGTGTATTGGAATACGAGTTTGGATATCCTTTTTTAATCAGTGTATTTAAATGAAATGCATTTAGATTATTTATATTTAAATAGTCATTCTAATATGTATTATTGAGAGAAATATATATGATGTGATTGATAAAAATAAATAGAAAAAGTGAATATAAAAATAATTGAGTTAGTCTATTGTATTGGGATGACATATATGAGATATCTAAAATACACATTACATTATATTGGAATTACAATATACACTAAATATGTGATCCAAATAGGAGTTTCTGATGATTTTAATAGTCTCCTTTTATTTTTATATAAAAAATTTACTAATAAAGAAGTAATTTATTGCAATTTGCTCAAACAATTTCAAAACCTTGCTATTTGATTTTTTATATTGATCGATTCCCCAAAAAAAAAAAATTTATAACCCTTATTTGATCGAAGAAAGAAAAGAAAAGCTCGTCAGTGTGTTCAGTATTGACAACAATGGAACAAGACAAAAAACCAAAACAGAAATGACAACAAAAACAAATTAATTGTTATACAGTCGTAAGTGACAAAACAATAATACAAAAAAACAAAAATGAGACGCAAACCCATGACGAACCCAACCCGCCCCTCTCTCTCTCTCTCTCTCTCTCTCTCTCTCTGTACGTGAAAGCCTCCTGTGACTGCAAACAAACATGCATACAAATCAATCTTTATAGTGTTTAAAGTCGCGTGACTGACACTTTCCCGAAAATGGGTGGTTATCATGATCTCTTCCTTTTCTGTTTTCGTGTTGTTCTAGTGTTGCGTCTGAATCCCTTTTCTTTTTCTTTTTCTTTTTTTTTTCTTTTTTTTTTTGAAAGGTTCAATTCAATGAAGGTTCAGAAACTACAAAGATGCAACCTTCCAAAGGTTCAAAAAAAAAAAAGTACTAAATTAACAATAAACATCGCCCATAGATTGCACTACATCAATATTAAACTACAAATGATGTGACAGAAGTATTAAATAGAAAGGGTTAATTGCTCTTTTCTTTTTCTTTTTGCTCGTTAATTGCTTGGTTAGTTTTTAAATTCTAAGGTTATGCAACTTTGATGCGGTTCTTTTTTTTTTTTTTTTTTTTTATAATTAGGGTGATCCTAAACTGTTAAAAATAGTGCTATAATAATTATTTTTTGATGAAATTTGTTAATTAATATCACTTTTTAACTAAATTATTGTCATACTTTATTTACAAATTAACAGGACTATTGTAACACCGTCTTTAATAATTTAGGGTTTGAAGCTATGAAAAAGAAAAAACAATATCCAAAGTTGACCAAACTTAAAAATTTAAGGCCAAACGAACAATTTAGCTTAAAAAAAAAACACCGTTAACTTGTTAAGTAAAGCTACCATTAACATGACAAAGTACTAAGCCAAATACAGGTAGAGTAAATGTGATCTGTAAAAGAGACTGTATATCATGTATTCTTGTATATTTTGATGTGATTTTAATTATATATTTAACAACGTGCATATCTATGGAACAATATTAAAAATATCAGTGATATTAAATATCACTCATTAATAGAAGATGAGCCTCACAAATAAAATCTACTATAAGATCCATTCTCTATTATGTGATATTCTATTAGTGTGATGTTAAACATCATCGATATTTCTTTTAACATTTTTATTTCTGGTACGTGGTCTTCTCTGAAAAGAGAGTTATATTTACAGAACTGCTAAAAATCCTGGACATCCATGTCGGAATATGGGAGAGAGGGTGTGGAACCCACTGAATAATCAAGATGTATCGAGATGAAATCTAACATCAAAGATATTAAAAGGGTGGGGGGTGAAAAAAAAAAAAAAAGGATAAAAAAATGAATCATGTTCAAAATCTTTCATGGCAAATTGTGTTACCCTTCTTTCTCTGAACAGATTTACATCGTCATTGTACACACGGTAAAATCTAATTCACAAATGCAAAATACAACAAAAAGAGGAAAGCCCCAGTATGAACTGTAAACCCAGTGAGGCAAACTCTATCCCTCGGATAATAAATTATGAAAATCCGGCGACCAAGCGAGATTACTCTGAAGTGGCCCAAAGAATAAAAACATTTTGTATGAAAGGAAATAAAAAATAAATAAAAATAAAAAAACTTTTCAAGAAAAAACAAAATCACCTTGTCATCTATGCTGATGATCCAAGATCGGATTCATTTCTATTTGTGCAGCTGCTAACTCTCTTGGACTGCCGAACTTCTCAACTTCTCTGGCAATCTGAACGTCACAAGGACAGTAGTACTGATACAGAAATTTTACGACGAAACGGGGGAGGAGCGCTGCTACAATGATTCCAAGTAAACACAACCAAAACAACCTGCTCTTTCCGATTTCAAATATCGCCCTGCCAAATAATATGAGAGCAACAAATATCAGTGCCTATGCACAAGAAATGCATAATGTTGATCATTTTAATACTAAAATGTTACTTTGCGTATCAAGAAAAATAAATAGAAAAAAAGAAAAGAAACCGGGCAAATTTGATTTCGCTGTATCACAGTGTAATATGTTTGTTTGTAGACATCAGATGAGAATGATGCGTGAAGTGAGCAACTGGGTGAGCAACTGGGGTTAAAACAAATCGATAAACAACCGTTACCCCAGTCCATACGAACACAGATAGTTCTTGATAGTAATGACCGTGAAAAGATATTACAAAACTAAAAAGAACAAAATTCAAATTAGGCGATTCTAGGTACTTGGGATATGGGACTAATTTTTAAAAAACCAAGTTGAATTTGGCATTGAGGGTAAGAAACTCTTTTTTAAAGTAACTTCCATTGCCAGACAATACAGCAACGAACTTCCTTAACTTTCTAGCTTTTTTCTGCGTGATTCGTTTTGATATTGTTACGAGCTTCATTTGCAATTTACTATTTGAATAAGCGAAGTAATTCTAGAGAATATATATCTCATTGTATAACAATTCCTAGCATATTCAGACACGACTGTGTCATCTGGTATGCAAGAAAACAAACAACTTCGCAAGAGACATGAAAGGATATTTTGCACAGAAGAAGCACACTACTAGATAAGAGGGCGTACCAGTAACCAACTAGTGATGGTACAGCATCGATGACAATGACGCAAATCCAGGTTGCAACTATAGATCCCCAAATGGCAGAATGAGTAACCCAAGTCCACTGACCGATATCCATAGCCAAGTGCAAATTAACCAATACAACCACTGCAATTGTCCAGAGATCCCCTATACTCGACACATCAATGGAGGTTTCCCAATATGCCAAAAGAGGGATAAAGAAGATGACGATGCTTTGCCACAATGTGTCCAACATTGCGAGCCAAAACAATTTTGAGTTGTAGCATTCTTGTCTTTGACCAGCTCCGTAAAGCTGAGGATCCTTTAAAAGCGTTCTTCTACTTAAGTCCTTGTCAAGAATTCCAACAACAATGGTAGGCAACGAGGTATAAATGATAGAATACAACACGCTGCTCCATTCGTTGATTGCAGTCGTCAAAGTAAAAGCCGTGAAGAGCACATACCTACACAAAGTCCATGATGTATAAGATAATAAGAAAGACTTTCACTTCATAATGAAATCAATCCAGAAATAAATAAATACTCACCAAAATAAAACAAGAACAAACACGGCATTTCTGTAAAAATTGTACACGATCATGTAACCCATTCGCTGATAATTCCAATGTCCATGAACCAATAAAAGGGGAACCAAGAATCGGAACTGCCCCATCGCAAAATCCGATGCCATGACAGCCTGCCGACCCTCTTGGCCACTTATGCCAACTCCAACATCAGCCATTTGGATCATTGAAACATCATTAGCACCTGTTTTAAATCCAGCTCAAACATCAGCTTGAAATTCCGGCAAAGAGAAAGTAAAAAAACGTTTTCAGGATTTTGGGAGAAAATATACCATCCCCAATGGCCAGAGTCATGTCTGAAGTCCGGTTCTTTACAAGGGCAACAATTCCAGCTTTTTGTAACGGAGCCACTCGGCAACATAGCACTGCTGAGCACTTACTCGCCAACTCAAAGAGCTGCAATTTAGCAAATAAAATTGTATTAGAAAAATAAGACATCATCCAAGTCTTAGCTAAGAAGACCGGGCCAAGAAGAAATTACCTGTTCTTCAAGTTCGCTGTCAAGAATGTAAACAAGGCTAGTACCATCAATGATCAAGGCTACCGGATTTGGAGTGGCTCCTGATGTCCCTTCCGTATTGTTAGTACCCCCCAAAGATACAGTTACAAGCCCTTTAGCCGTTTTTATCGCCTCTTGTAAACTTCTTCTACAAGACTCCTTGGAGCTACTGTTAATTATGATCTGGGTCATCTGGGAAGTCAGGAGCTTTGAAGAGTAGCCTATTGATATCGCAGTTTCTTGCTTGTCACCCGTTAAAACCCAAACCTTAGTCCCAGCTGTTCGTAGTGACTCTATTGCTTCTGGGACTCCTTTTTGAAGTTTATCTTCAATTCCAGAGGTACCAAGTAAGCTTAGATTGTTTTCTATGCTGGCTGCAACCTTGCGAAGTAGAGCAGCCCGACCCATCAAAGCTATGCTTGCTGCCTCAAAGGAAGAGTGCCACTGCTCAAATTCAGAAGGACTCAATCCCGCATCCCGACAACAAGTGTTCTTAAACCCTTTGAGGAGTAATTATGAAGATGAGCTTCAGTTGTACGTATCATGCTCAAGTTCATTGATTTATCAATCACACTAAACATTGTCGTATCAGCACCTTTTGCAAAAACTTTTACGGTCTTGTCTGGGCACCCTAGTATGACTGACATTCTCTTACGATCACTATCAAACTCGTGCAAACCCAAAACATTGAACCTGCATTTCCAGAGATCGAGAAATTAATGAAACGAAAGTAATAACATCCGCAGTTCTTGAAATAAGATTTACGGATCTACCACATTGAGAAACATAACCAACCAAACTTAAAATGTGAAAAAAGATTAAAAAATAAAATCAACCAGGAGGGTGACGTTCAAGTTACCTTTGTCTTTGTCCATGTATATCAACAACTATATGGCCTGACGTTCTTTCAATCAGCATAAAACCATAATTTGCAGCAGCATAAACAAGCGCTTGCTCATCGGGAGACTCTCCTTGATAATCTACCAACTTCACGGTAGGATCAGATGCATCCGTCACAAGAGGAACAATTGTGTTGCAAGCTGCCAATGCAAGGAAGAAATCGTAGACCTGCATTCCTTTGTCTGAATTCTTTCCACTCTCTGATAACTGTAGAAGCTCCGGGTCCAAATTCACCTTCATTTTTGGCCTCAAAATATTCCCATCAACTGATTAAATAATACAAGGAGTTTGAGAAAGTATAAGACACAGTAAGTAGAGATTATAGCAAATATCAAAATAGTCATACGCTTTAATTACGAAATGGTTTTCTAGAACATATTGATTTACCTTTCGTTGAGTAACCACCAAGATCTTGTTCTGAAATTCCGCCACCGCTGTAATCCACCCCGCCAATGCTAGCACACTGAAACTCCATCTTATTCTCCGTAAGAGTACCAGTTTTATCAGAAAATACATACTTGATTTGTCCCAAATCTTCGTTTATATTCAAAGCTCTGCACTGGAATCTCGAATTTGTGGCCTCATCATACATTTTCTCATCTCCGATCATAAAAAATGCCTGACCAACACGAACAAGCTCCATAGACACGTACAGAGAAATGGGGATCATAATCTGGAACACGATAACAGACATGAGGAAAGTGAAAAATATCTCCATTCCCCATCCGTAGTAGTTGTAGTTTTCCACCTTCTCCTCAGAGAAGTCCTTTCTTCTGTAGTAAGGTAGGTAATCCAACTCGTCCCTGTGGCGCCTCAACCAAACAGCAGCGCATACGGAGACAACTGTACACAAAGAAATAAGAAACACAGAAAGGATGATGATCTCGACGTTCATACGGGTCTCAAGCCGGCTGCGTTTAGATGGGGCTCCAGAGCTGTTGAGCATAGCCTTCGTCTCTCGACCAGCATAAACTACAACCCCAATGGCCCAACCGGTGTTTTTGAGCTCACAGCCTCGAAGAACAACATTGGAAGGTCCAAGAGACAGTTTTTTCCCATTCATTTCCAAATTTGCCTGGAACCCATAAATATTCCGATTGGGTTTCTCGCACCTGATCACTCCACTAACCTTCTCCTTCTCGGGCAACTTCGAGAGTGTTTCTTGTTTCGCGTACCGGGTCTTCAAATTCGATTCGCCATCCAAATTGATAGTCTGCACATATGCAACCCCAGTCGGGTCACTAGTTGAGAGCAACACCATGTCACAAGGAATGGTCTCATTTGCTCGAATCTTGATGATTTCACCAACTTTTATGTCTTTCCATTTTTTCTCTTGGAACTGATTGTTGATCAAAACCGAAGCCAACCGATTATTCTCGATCTTGTCCGACCTATGCCGCCTATAGTCTTCATATGCATCCTTAACTGCAGTAACTAGAAGCACAAAGGCCAAAGGCAAAATAGAAGCTGTTCTGCCGAAAACCGCCAGCTGAGGCAGCTGATTAAGCACGGCTATCACAAGGAAATAAACGTATGCCACCCTATGAAATTGCTCAAACAAATTCCTAGGCAAAAATGTTAAGATTGAGTACTTTGTGGTCCTTATCGAATTCCTAGCAAATTCGAACCTCTCATTGGTCTTGCCAGGATCATCTATATACACCAACCTGGCCTCATCCTCATTGATCTCCTTCTGTGATATGTTAAAGGCCTCCGAATCCCCTGCTCTAGACCCAAACCTCACGGGCTTCACGCCGAGATCGCCGAAAGTCACTTCCCGAACGGAATTCCTGGACTGAGACGACGAAATGCTTCTCCGAGAAGAAGAGTTGTTGAAAACAGACTCAATACTTTGGGAATTCTCAGCAGGGTTTTTGGAGTCCATCCCGGAAAACCGACCTGGATAGACTAGAACTCGGTATTCCTAACTCAAACTCTACCGTTATGGTGGGCAGATACTGGGTTTTGGGTGTTCTGGGGTGTCAAAAACAGATTCACAAGTTTTTTTTTTCAGGTCATGATCTGGGGATCAGAGACCTCTTGAGCATAAACCAGTCAATAATTACACAATTCATACAATGCCCAGATAGTGAATCTTATCAAAGAACAAAAATTTACAACAAAAACATAGACAGAAACTAATACAACAACACAAACTGTACAAAAAATCGAATATTTGAGAGAAACAGAGAATAAGATAACTACACTTTTGCTTTTCTAACCTGGGTTTATGGGAACTTAGAAGCTTAAGCACCAAGGCAATCTAGAGAGAGAGAGAGAGAGAGTTTGTGAGAATGGTGGAGGAGAAGCTGGTTCGTCTTTGGGTAGAAATGGGTGTTGGAGAAGCGTGTTGTGTTGGGCGACAAATATGAGAAGTCAAAGCCATTGATGGAAGCTACATAGAGAGAGATAGAGAGAGAATCTAGAGAGAGAAAGAAGAGAGAGAGAGAGAGAGGGCGGCTACTACAAGAAATGAGGAAGAAGTCATAATAGGGTGGCGACAGCAAACCCACATAGGAAATCAAAAGCAAAAACAGACCCAAAAATAAATAAAAACTCTTCCAATCAAATCAATAAATTTTCTTTTTGGGAGTTGCAATAAACAAATGAAAAAGCAGCTCTCTCTCTCCCTCGGAGAGGGAGGGATGGATATAGTCTTATAGAGAGAGAGAGAGAGAGACCGTTCTACTCCTGCTTTTTCAAAACCCTTCTAGAAGGACTGCTGAATGTTGATCTGCTGAGCAATTTAAATTTAAATTATTCTTTTTTTCAACATTATCTTCCGTTACATTTATTTATTTATTTATGTTTCTTTTGTTTTGGTTTTTTTTTTCTTTTTTATTATGACACGAGTGTGGGACTGTCTGCTGCTTGGTCCAGATGTCTGAATTTGACCCAAAAGGATTCTCTTTTCCATAATTTTTCAATGTACGACTAAATCAACGTGTTAAGGAGAAAAAAAAAACATTTTTTTATTTAATAAATGAATTTGAGTTAAAAAAATATCGTTTGAATTAAAGATTTTATTAATTTTTTAAAAAAGATAAAAAAAGATAAAAAATTTTTTAAAAAAAATAAAAAAAATACAATTTGAATTCATTTATCAAATGATATCAAAAATCATTTTCATTAACAAAAGAAAATTTGCTTTAATTTTTATATAAGAAATGTAATTATATGTTTATTAAACCGTAAAAAAATATAATAAATTATTAAAAAAAAAAGGTAAAGTAAGAAGAAAGAATATCAATAATTTTTTTTAATATTTATGTGACTATTAGATGGTATGCTCTTTTTTTAATAATTTTTAACTTTAATAATTTTAATTTTATCAGTGTAGTTATTAAAATATTATCTTATATGATCAGACAATTATTAACACATAAAAACTTATAAAAATATCTAAATAAATTTGATATTCATTCTTTTTGACAATTAATTAATAATAAGTGGATATAATAATTGTCATTCCCTTTTTTCATTTTGGTAGAAATCTCACTAAACTCTTATTTCATATTTTATAAGTAAATATGCATTAAAATAGGTTGATATCTTCACCCTTTTTTTAATTAATGGTTATAAATTATTTTTTTAATTAATATAAACTTATTTTTTTTAAATTACAAAGCTTAAAATTATCAAAAATAAATATAGTATTTGAAATTCAGAGCAAAAAAAATTATAGTTTTTGAAATAATAGTATGTTGGAGTATAAAAAAGAACAAGGTATCTAATTTTTAATTTTCATTTTTTTTTGTCTCAAATATGATGATATTGACATTTGCACTAATAAAGACAGAGGAGGTTTTTTATTTGGAGAATTCTATGATTTTAATTTTTTTTTTATCAAATTTTCTTTTAAAATTAGCATACTTTCTCAAATTACATGTCATGTAATCTAACGGCTCAAAATAATAAAGTATTCGAATATATATTAAGAATTTATAACTAAATAGTTTTTTTTAAGTATTTTAATAAATGGGTGAAGTTTTTAAAAATTAATTAAATATTATTTTTTTTAAAATGATTAATAAATTTTTTTAAATGGTTAAATAGACCACATAATAGTCAATCAGTGATTAATTTACTGTAAGTCAATTACTGAATAATAATAACGTAAATCACTAAATTTCATAGTCAATTACTAATTGATCATTAGTCAATCACTAATTTTTATAATTAATCACTGATTGATCAAATCTAAAAAATAACAGGTGGTTATTTTTTTAAATAAAAAAATTAGAGTCATCTATTAAATTAGGTGAATAAAAAAATCACACAACCTAATTATATATACCTATCTAAATGCTATAAGCTTATTTTTTTAACCAACGCTAAAATATTCCTGATTCATTGTTTATTTAATTTTACATTCTTTAATTTTTTTTTTTTTTTTCATATTTAATGTCCACGCTTATCATGTTCTAACAAATTGCTTTAGCAAAAAATAATCACAATTGTTAACTGTTTCCTACTCAACAATTAAAGCTGAAGATGTCTGTTTCGGACGAGGATCTTGCTTCAAATAATGAATATTTTGAAACTCAGAGATTTTTGCTTCTTTTTTGTTTTTTGTTTTTGTTTTTTTTGGTACAAAAACTGAGATATTTTTGTTGAATTCTATATTGTGTGTGGATATTGAAAAATTCAATTATTTCTTCGGATACAATCCAACGTTAAGTAGCAGTAGTTAATGTAGGGATCAAATCTACTCATTTAATAACACATAAAATTATGTAAAAAGAAAAAGAATACACGCACATTCTATTATATAAGTGGACAATTTTTCAGCATACTACTATATGCAAAGAATCATATAAATTAGAATATAGTAGACATATTCTTTTGGTACTTACATACTTCTTTCATCTTGTTAATTACTATGATCAGAATTAATTAGAATTTCTAGCTATTTTTAAATTAGCTCTCTAATTTTTTCCCCCAAAACGCAAACATATCAGCATTACAAATTGGGATTTTAGCACTGATGATCCCAAATTTATCAATCCTTAACAACTTATTTCGCGTTTGGTATACCGGTTTAGAATGTAATTTTTACATTAGGGTTGGTTGATTTTTCAAAAGCTAGTTGAAAATTTATTGACTTCTTAAAAAAAATATATGAAAATTGATATGAAATTTTTTGGTACAAACCTGATATTTAAATGCAAGCTTAATTTTTAGTTTTGATAGTTTATATTTATACAATACAATTCAAAACAAAAACAAAGAAAATCAAATGAAGAAGGAAATCAAAGATTTGGTAGCATGGGGGACTCTGGCATTGTTGTGAGCGAACCAGATCAAAAAGGACGGGACTGCAAAGGGAATCGGTGGGGTTAAGGGAATTGTGCAGTTGATTGGAGAGGTGAGGGAGTTTCCTCGTTGTGTTCGCGTTGCCATGGGATCTTTTTTTTGTTTATTTATTCTTTTATAAAATAATGATAACTTATATGTCACATAAGTTGACATTCAATATTTGGTATTGGAGTTGGTTTTCTTATCATTTTCCCTTATATAAAAAAAACAAATACTATAACCGTCTTTTATCTCCTTAAACTTCGTTAAACTTAACGGGTGTGATTGTCAACAACGTTATGTGGGCCGACTAGGACAGAACAAGGTGTTAATGAAGGTTCCAAGACAGATATCTCTGAGTCCTGGTTCAGAGCAAGGCGGATCTCCGTGCCGAGTAGCTCCCATCCAACCAAGCAACACTAGAAAGGCAATCTCCACACCTGCAACAATTCCTTATTTCTCATAACTGAATTCCAAACACATAAAGTAGTGGCACATATGATGCATAATCCATAATCTCTGTACGTGTGGTAAGATTAGGTTCAATAGTTTAGATCCAGTCAGGACCAATCGAATGAACATTGTGCATGAAATTATAAACACATTAATAGTGGCACACATGACGCATAATGCATAATCTATGTACAGATAGTTAAGATTGAGTTTGCTCGGTTCAATGGGTTAGATCTAGTTATTACTGATCGCGATAAGAAGAACCACCGTTATTAAAAAACAAAACCAAATACTAACAAAATAAGATAAAAAAACTAAACTAATCGGGGTAAGAACCACCATTATCATTAACAAAAAAAATTATAAAAACTATAAGTCAGAACATCGAAACATCAAGGAGAGTGAGGCCCCTCAACAGTAGTAGAAGAAAATAGCATAAAAGGTAAACAATTGACAAACACATGTCTCTTACGACGACAAAGACCAACACATGTTTTACGATATGACTCGTCTCCTCCTACAGAGCAAAATCTTCAAAAGCCAAGCCAAAACGATGACCAACACGTTCGAAAATGGCTCACCACTGGCATCAATGCAACCCCATTCACAGCTTCGATCTGACATCCCTTCACAAATGACATAAACCCTACTTCTAAACTTAGCATCTGATTGAATTTGTAAATAAAATTTGGTAGTCGAGACTCAACAGTGCACCGAATCTCCAATCAATTACGCTTTCCTCCATCTCTCGCTCTTCTTTTCCCAGGCCCGGATCAGCTTTTATTATTTTTCCATTGTGATTTTCATAGTATAAATGACAACATGATCCGTCAGCTAATATATATATATATATATATATATCTATATATATATATTTGACAACATGATCATAACTCCACCTGATAATTAATTGTGCGCTTATCTCGTTCACTTCACAAAATCTACCATTTGGTGTGTCCCCTCCGGTCTGGTCAGGTCGCAGTTCTGCCAAAATTAAATAAATAAATAAATAAAGCAGAACATGGATTAGTTCCATCACTTTAATTCAACATTTCGTCAATAATTATTGTCACAATTTGATGGACATTTAATGAATTCGGTAGCAATTTAAAAGCTTTTTGTAGTTACGAGACAAATGTTCAAATCGTCATGGTTTATGTGTACTTTATTTTCTTTCTTATATAAAAAAGTGTACTTTATGAATGTCTTTCTTATATTCTAATTTGAGATGGTATTCTCATCCTCTAGGCTACACATACATAATACAAGCGCCGGCATTTTTTTTTTTTTTTGGTTAATTTAGGAAAAGTGTTTACGATTCGTTGCTGTCATAGCGCTATTATCCAACGTCCTTTAAGTGGATTGATAAGATGTTCATTCTTCTCGCTGATACTTAGTTCGAGTCGTCATCATCGTATTGATCAAGATATATAGACAATCCACTTCGTAAGTATCTGGATATTCCAACCTCTACCCGTATAACTCATTTAGTATTTTATCAAAATAAATAAATAAATAAATAAATAAATAAGCAACTTAAGCATTTTCCTTTCTATCATGGGGTGACAATTGAGGTTGGGATGTGTTAATATGATTCGAAATTTTTACAAAATTAACATGATTACTGTAATTAATAAACTAATCATATTCGGTTTAACACGATTAACTACATGTCATTTTTGACCTAATTAAACATAATGTAATCTAAAAGTTTAGATGATTAGTTAAATACAAATGACATGAATTTTAATACTTATAGCTGAAATCCACTTTTTTGTCTTAAATAAAAAGATAAGTCGATCTATAAATATGTTTTAATAGTGTTAAACTAGTCATAATTATATTGATTTTTTTTTTATTAAAAACAACAATTTAATAGGTTGTGCGTGTTGGCACAATCAACATATTAACTAAATGGCTATTTTGTAATGTGCCCCTTGAACTTTTCGAATTTGGTAATTTAGTCCTTAGACTATTTTTCCTTGAATCAACTTTCTGACCTTATAATTTTTGACAGTTCACTCATTTTGCTAAAATCCATTAAAATATGGACGGTTTATTTGCAAATAGCTTGTACAATATCATTGCTTACCACTTTTGCTTGATTTCAATTCAAATTAATAAATATACTAAAGGAAAGCTAAAATTCACTATTCCTTCTACAGTAACGCATAGTGATGTACAGTGATTTTTGTTTTTCTCTCTCTGATTTTGCTTCATTAGCTACAGTGATGCACAGTACTCAACAGTGTTTTTGCTACAGTAAATGAACAGTACATGAACAGTGAATGAACAGTAATAAACAGTATTTTTACCTTTTTCTACAGTATAATGACTTTTTTATCCTTCATTACTAACTATTTTTTTCCTCTGTTACAGTAATATGCTGGTTTTACTATTTATTTTTTTTATTAATTGACAATTTTATCCTTGACTTTTAGTTACTTTTACTACTTGATACAGTATTGGAACAACTTTGTCCTTTTAAAATTATTAATTGACGATTTTACCCTTCGTTTGTAGTTGCTTTTTTTCTTTGCTACAGTGTTATCCCTGTTTTACCACTCTTTTTTTAGTTGCTTTTCTTTTTCCTACAGTGTGTTATCAGTTTTATCCCTATTTAGAGTTTGTTTTTTTCCTTGATATTGTTTTTGTCATTTTTTTTCCGCTAAATTTTAGACATTAGATTCCGATCTATTGTTATATTGTGTTTTTCTCGCTATGCCTTTTTTTTAATTTTTAAACGATTTTTACTTTAAATTTTTATCTATATTTCAGATTTTTTTTTTGGTTTTTTTTGCCTTTTTTTTGCCTTTTTTGCTATTTTTAAACACTTTTTTTTTTAAGATTCGACATACATTTTTTGTGTGTCTTTTTTGTTTATTTTGTTTTATATTTAAAAAATCTTTTTTTTTAATGTTTTTATATGTATATAACCTGACAAAAATTTGTTTTTTGTTTTTTTGTTTTTTTAATCAATAAAAAAGAGAACAAAATAAGATATATATTTTATTTTATTATAATTTTTTTTGTTAGAGTTAGTTTTTTCCGGTTATTTTGAATATAAAGATTTTTGTGTTTTTTTTTTGTTTTTGTTTTATTTTTATTTTAATTTTTTTTCTTTAAATGAGTATGACTGCTAATTTTTTTTTTTTTTGCTTTTGTTTTCGCTTTTATTATTATTAGTACTATTCACTATTAGGGGAGATTTTGAGAAGAATATACTTATTATAATTATAATATTTATTTTCACGAACTGTTTTTATTATATAATACTCAATTTTTTTTACTTATTTTTTCTTCTTTCTCCGTGCAAGGCACGGGTATTAAACTCGTTTCTTCTAAAGTTTAGGATCAAATTCAAGTTATAATTATATTAGGTTAAATTTTTTAAAAGAATTCATATTAAAATTAAGTAAAATTGATTCAATATATCTTTCGTGGGTTGTAATGTGTAAAGTATGTGCAAAAACTATTGAAATCTTAATATATTTGATAAAAAAAATGACTGATTATTAAAAATTATAAATTTAAGAGGCTGATTGTTAGGAAATAAAAAATTTAGTAACTAAATTGTCGAATTCAAAAAGTTCATAAGCATCCATTAAATTAAAAAAAAAAAAACCTAAATAAGTAGATCATATTCAATTTGATATGTTGACACAATGCAATTCATTAACAATATTATAAAAAGACAGAATTCAAGAATTATAAGGAAATTTCAATTATTTGTCACATTAGTTTTGCATTTTCAAATTTTTCTAAAATATTTTTCAACAAAGTTGTTTGGATTTAATATGATTTCGAATTTTCCAAGACTAGTAAATGAAAGGGAGATTCAGAGAAGAACCTTCTACGGTCTGTCGGCTCCATTAGAATTCTTGGGCACGAAAAATACGGTTCAACAAGAATTTTCACACTTATTTTAAGGCACCATAAAAGATTCTAGATCTCTGGGGTGCAAGCATTATTTAAGCAATTTATAATTCACTCCTAATAATCTATCTCTTCACATTTATATGTTATATAAAATTTTATATATTTCCCTTCAAATTTTTTTTGTTATATACATTTTAATACTCTATATTTTGCTTTTATTCATAAAATATACCCTATAATTTGAAATATGTATTATATTTATATATCATCGTATTACATTTAACATAAAATTCATTATTTTTTTTATGTCATCCAGTACAAATGGCCTTAAAAACAATGGCACATTGTCAATATAAACGACATCATCAGATAAAGTAAATGATAAACTGGTCAAGGAAGTGGGCCACACCATTCGAGAGGTATGACACACTCTACCACTACTGGCGGGACACATTACTTCCTGAATGTCCGCCACCACATTTTAATCTTGGGAGCGGATAGGCGGTTTTTGAATACCATTTAAAGTTCGAATACCTATATTTCCGAAAATATACATATATATATATTTTTTTTTTAAAAAAATCTAAATATGTAATTTAATGTGTCAATTTCCGATTTAACATTTAAATAGAATTTTCTATTGAATATAGCATTATTATTGTTTTTTAAATTTGACATGTGATATAAGCGGTGTGAAATTTGACACCAACTAAATATATGTTAAACTTTGATATTTAGTTATTAGTGATTAAAGTATTGAAATTAATATGTAATAATTACAATAATATCATTCTTAATATTTTAAATAACCATCAGCATAATAAGGAATAAAAAGTTATTAAAACACCAACAATAATGTGGTTGTAGACATAATTTCGTGATAATTTTATATTTGATTTCATTATATAAGTCGTAGAGTTTGAATTTTCATATATTTAAGTTAAAAAAATAATAAGAATAAGTAACAATAATTATAAAATAATAGAATCATTAAAAAAATATACACCCATTCTGTTTAGTACTTACATAGTCCTTTTGTTTAATTATTACTAGTTTTGATACGTGCATTGCACGTGTTGAATCGTGATGAAAATTTTCATAACGTTTAATATGAAGAAATATTTTCTAGAGATTATAAAAAAATACAAATTAATAAACAAAGTTAAAGAGTTAAACTTTATGATACAATCATAAAATACATAATAGTAACAAAATCAAACATTCTAATAAATAAAATAATAACACACAACTCATTTGTTTTTTATTTTATTTTTTCAAGATATATAGAGTTGCATTTTATTATCTCAAAAAAGGTTTTAATCCATTGTTGGTTATATAAAAAATAAAACATTGCATTTAGAAAAAATGATTGGAAAAAGAAAACTAAAAACGTTTTGAAAATATTACAATGAAGTAAAAGGTAAATAAAAAAAGAGTCAATATAAATATTTTATACACATTTTAATTTATATATAGAGTCACATACACACATACATCTGCAAACAAAGTTTAAAAAAAAGCAAAACAGTTTATTTTTATAATATTTTTAGCTGTAGAACAATATGCTAGCGGTAAAATTTATAACCTACTTGTTTAAAGTTTTGCACTAAAAATAAGTATAGTGAAATGCTAATACATTCCTAAACATGAGTTCTTACATGACAAATTGTAGTAGGCGTTATCCTAAGCAATATTTGATATATGCCTATTTCCTACATAATGAGCTCCTACAACTACAGTAGGACGGATGATCATTCTAAAAGAAGACAAAAATAGGAAATTTCTAAACAAGAAAACTTGATACAAACACAAATTTAACATGAATATGCCCGAAATAATAGCAAAATGACATAAAAGCAAAAATGAAATTCCAAAATAAAAGATTTCTATTAACTTTGTTTTGTGAACAGTACTACATATTGACGTTTTATATATTTATAGATATATATTTCGTTTTGCTTTTCAACTTAAATTTAACTAATATATATTTTTAATCTAAATTTTTATCTTTTTCTAAAAAATCAATAAAAATTATAACTAATTTTTTAAAAGAGTTACTTTTAAAATAAGATCAAACTATCACTCTCAAAAAATTTCGGATATTATTTAAATTAATTACTATATATTTTTTTAAAAAAATTTATATAAAATAAATATTAATACAAAAAAAATCTTTTTTTCCTTCTCCTCTCTCACACTTTGTATGCTTTTCTCTCTCTCTCTATCCCCTCAAGCAAAAGAAAAAAATATTAAAAAAATCCCCTACCCCACTAACCTCTCTCCATCTCTCTCTCTCTCTCTCTCCCCTCTCTTCTGA
>CM046364.1:2862164-2899161 GCA_025413025.1 Ficus hispida | reverse complement strand
CCTCAAGCCCTAACTATCAAACTTTGGGCTTTGTCTTCGTCCTTACTGTGTTGCTGTCGGAGACCAGAGATACATGCGAGGAGCTTGTCCTCGGTGGATAGATCTACAATGATCTAGATGATTTCCAGCGACTGCTATCTCGGCAAAGATCTAACCAATAGTGGCGCTAGCGTTTCTCTTTCTCCGTTTGACGTTGATTCAGCTACCTCAACTGTCAGATCTCTGACAGCGACAACTTTTTAATTTATTTTTTTTTTTTTCTTTTTTTTTGGAGTTTTTTGCTATATAATTCTTTTGTTATTCTAATTATTTTTATATGTAATCAATTGATTTTTTTTTTTGTAATATTGTTTTTTTTATTAATTGGAAAAAGAAAATGCTGGATATATATATTTGAAACAATAAATTTTAGGAATTAAATAAAGTTGAAATAATTCGATGTATAAAATTCAGTAGATGAAAAACAATATATTCTGATAATGCAATGAAATATATTAAATAACTTAGTAAGTTATCAAAAGTATATATATGAGAATACTCTCAGGCGACCAAACGCTAACACCGACACGGTGACCCATATTGATTACCAAAAGTAGAATGGTAGATTCTCAAATGTATTCTACTAGAATATTCTTTGACGATCAGCACCGACAATTGGAGACCTTCGGTGTTCTATGCTGATTCCTAGGTTAAAGGACCAGGCTACCTTTTTGAGGTTGAGGGTAATTTTAAAAAGACATTTTATGTTGCCCTTTAGGTAATCTTTCAAGAGATCAAAAATCCTAAAATCACTATAGAGGAGACAATGTTCATGAGGTGTACCCTTTGAGGTGTAGTCCTCAAAATCACCCTTATTTTTTCTTAAAGTACATGTGGCTTAGCTTTATCGCAAGCCAAAAATTTTGCCTTGGCCCAAATATCACTGATTCTCTCGTTGATAAATAACCCTAGTCACCATTTTAAATACTGATAAGCAATTTTCTCGTTAACCTATTAATTAATCAGTGGTAGGGATGCACGGCAGGAGGCATAGGTGGTTTACAAATTTTTTTTTTTTTTTTTTAGCTCAGTGGTTTATAAAAAGTGCAAAACATAACTGCCCAAACTTTAGATGGGGCTCTTTTGGCAAGTGGTTTGCTATATGTATCCTATCATTTTATTGATGTTTACTAAAGTTTCAAAGTAGTTGACATAAGCAATAAAAATCAAATATGATTATTGATAAATAATTATTATAACACAATTTCAGCTCAGTATGTAAATGCACAATTAGAATCTGAAATCATACCATAGTTCAAAAGTATAATCTTATACATAATCCAACATCCAAAAGTCCAAAGCCTGATAAAGAAATTACTGGGGGGAAAAAAAAAGAAGAAGAAGAAAGCAATATCATATGTAATCTATTGTATTGTATTAGCACCATAAAAAATCCAATCACAAAAAAATTACAAATTGAAAATAAGAATAAGAATATCAGGTTATCAATAAGAAAGAGATAATAAAGTGAATAATAATAAGAATAATGCATATATATCTCAACTGTTTCATAGCATACATTTGTAACAAATTATATGTAAGGTATATATATCAAATATATCAGACTCTTAAGTTCTCAAATCTAATTAAATTAGATATATATGTATATTAAATAAATACATAATATTCTGGCGGATGCAGCGATTTCCAATCACCTTCTCAAACTCCAATGCGCATCTTCCTGCAAAAAAATGGCGGAACCGCCTCACCAGTTTGAAGAGTAGTTTTACGTATACCTGCTTATAACTGGGTGGAGCGGAGCAGGCAAATATGCAGGTTGTGGATATTTTTGTACATCCTTAGTCAGCAGGGATCTATCTTAAATGGAGCGAGAAAAAACCTGATTTAAAATAGTTTGAGTTATAAATGTATTAAAAATTTAAATGCCTGCAAGATATGGGACAAGAGCAAATTTAGGAGTCCCTTTCTCTTGTCCCTTGTTTAATTAATTTATCATTTTTATATTAAAGATATCATATATGTTTTAAATACATCTTTTAAGTATATTATACTTCAAGGACTCCTTCTAGCATTACAAATTAATAATGATGATAACTAAAAAGGACTTCTTTTAACCCATAGGACACTAAAAAGTGCGCGATATATATATATATATATATATATATATATATTTATAATTTTAACCTTTTCACATCATTTATTTTTCTCTAAAGTTGGTTTGCAGGGTTGATGTAATATTAACAGAAGCAAGATGAATCTCTTTTAGAAGATCTCTGGACACTTCTGAGAGCTGGGAGACTCGAGGAGGCACGTTGTAGTATCTTCAAGACAAGTAAGCAAAGTTATGAAAGTCATTAAGTTATTGATTAGCTACTTGCGTCTTGAGTTGTTCTCCCAATGCATGCTAATATTTGACAACTGTGACAGTCATCAGTCCTTATAAGAAATGGATAAGTTGTGCCGTCTCTCATCATTTGAGAATGAATGTATGTTGATACTAGAAGTACAAATCAAGATTTTATTTTGGATGATAGGCTTAAGGGAAAGATTCTAAGGGATTCAGAAATGATCACTTTAGGTTTAGATTAATTCACTACTTAGGGATACAGAAAACACCATTCCAAAATACATAATTAAAGGATAAATTAAATACTCTTGCAAATCCACCAAAGAGATAACAATTTTGGGATAAAATTGAAAATAATTCAGATTTACTCTTGACAACTCAACTCATTCACTCATTTCATTTTTTTGACAAAAGATTGCAAGCCTATTTATAGGCCTTGAAACCCACACTTTTTTTTTTTTTTTTTTAAAGAAACCCACCCACAGATATTCTTGACACAACACTAAAACCAAAGAACCTTTAAATTTCCAAAACCCCAAAATAAATACAAAAATAACAACGGACTTTTTAAAATTCAGAAACTCCTAAAAATAAATACAAATACTTAATAATTACTAAAACTACCAAATAAATTCAAATTATTGGACTTAGATATAAATGAAAGGCTTTTGAGTTCTCACTCATTAAGACAAGACCTTAAGATTCCACTAACTCCCAAATTAATAAATATTGTCAATCAATTTAAGAGTGGTTTTGTCGTTTGATGTTTTCAATGAATCAGATATGACCATATCACTATCATCCGTGTCATATATGATGGTTCATAAGTAAGAGACCAGCTCTTAATGGTATAGAGCCTTTTGGGGTGAGCTTAAGAACAAAACCGTACGTGCATGATGTCTAAAGCAGATAATATCATACTAAAAGGAGACATGGGTTGTTACAAATGATATCAGAGACTATACTCAATCAGAAGTGTGGCCAACAATGATGTTGGGCCCCAAAAGGAAGGGTGATTGTGATAGTCATCAGTTCATACAAGAAAAAAGGTAAGCTATTCAGTCTTACATCGCTTGAGGATTGATATATGTGCTAGTTCATAAGTAAGGAGACCACCTTCTAATAATATGAGGCATTTTAGGATTAACCCAGAGCAAAATTGTGCGGGCATGAGGCCCAACACAAATAATATTATACCAAATTGAGGCATGTCCTTACAAATAGTATCAGAGCATATACCCAGCCAGAAGTATGGCCAACGAGGATGTTGGGCCAAAAAAAAAAGGGTGATTGTGACAATCATGATCAATCACTAGAAGAAAATGGTAAGTTATACAGTCTCGCATCACTTGAGAATTGATATATGTGATAGTTTATAAGTAAAAGATTTATCTCTTAATGGTATGGAAAGCTGCAACTTTGTGTCCATTCGGGGGATTTGATTAATTTTCTTATGTCGAAACTCTCCTAAAAAAATGGAAAAATGGGATGAATAGAACTTTACAAACTTTAGTAGTCATTGGACTGGAAAACAGCATAGGTCACAATAACTCCTTTGGATATGGTTTTCTTATTATACCTCAGAGGTAGTCTAAAAAATCCTATCAAACAAATTTGTTCTCTCGTAGAACAAGTTTTTAAATGATCAACACTAAAACCTATTGTCTACACGCCCCTACGTATTGGCAAAAAAGGACACGCATTTTTCTGCAAAAGGCTCTCCAAATTATATATGTTACCTTTATATTGGTTGTAAATATGATCTACGTCCTCATGTAGATTTCGTTGTTCTTTAGGTTTGTATATTTGCACTTTGCAACATGTTTCAAGTTACATACGTTTGGCATTTCATGTATGATTGATGCATTAACTTATCATTCGTATACAATAGGAAGAAATGAAATCAACTTTAAAACTAGATGAAATCAAAACAACACGATGAAAGCTCAAATGATTTTTTGAAAACAATGTTAAAAAGTTTGAAGGAAATTTATACATTTGCATCTATCAATATCGTATTGTATTTTTTTTATAAGTTAGTTTGAAGGAAATTTATATTTTGAATATATCAATATCATACCATAATTTTTGGTATGTGATTTAGCTTGATTTTTCACTTCATGAACTGGTCCCCGTAAGAATACAAGACTATTGAAATGAAAGCGGTAATTTTTTTTTTTCACTTTCTTTATCCGTTAGGCTATGCATCCTACCACATGGTGGAAGTTTTTTTGTTTTTATTTTGTTTCTTGTTAAGTGGAAAGTCCTGAAACTAAATGCACGGATGAAAAGTCAACACATATTTAATAGGCATTTTTTATGTCATCGTGTTTTTTGCAATAAAACCAAATTTGACGACATCAGTACTCTCTCCATTTTTCCATTTTTTTTTTTTTTTTTTTGGGTCAAAAAGCAAAGGATTCTGTGAGCAGATTTATGATTATTTTATTTCTTAAACTAGTTCCTAATTTTATTCTCTAATATTAGTCTTTTTAATAAGCTTTTATATACTCTTTAAGCTCGTCGGCTGCTTCAAGCCTGATATGTATGTCTTGAGACAATACAAGGACAGACTCCGTTTTCTTATCTGTTTTTGTTACAAAAAATTTTCTTCCATAGCCAATCTTGAGCTTGATGGAATTGCAACTTCAGATTACATTACTTGGGTTGGCAAAAGTGCGAACCCAGTGCCTCTTTTGCATGAAACCATGCAGAGATGCGCAAGAACACATACCGTCGCGGAAGGGAAAGCTTGCCATGCGCAGATTATTACCATTGGATTACGATCAGACACCTTGACGTCGAACATGCTTATCAATATGTACTCGAAATGTGGTTTAGTTGATTGTGCTCGGAAAGTGTTCGATGAAATTCCTGAACGAAGTTTAGTTTCGTGGAATACGATGATGGAGTCACTTACTCGGAATGGGGAGGAGCGAGAAGCACTTGGTCTATTTTTGCAGATGCGAAGAGAGGGAAACTCTTTGAGTGAGTTCACCATTTCAAGCGTACTTTGCGCTTGTGCTGGGAAATTTGCCATGTTCGAGTGCAAACAGTTGCATGCTTTTGCTATTAAGATGGCAATGGATTCAAATGTCTTTGTGGGTACCGCATTGCTTGATGTTTACGCCAAGTGTGGTTTTATAAGGAAGCAAGCTGTGTTTTTGAGTGTATGAGTGAAAAGAGTGCTGTTACTTGGAGTTCAATGGTGGCAGGTTTTGTGCAGAATGCGCGTTATGAGGAAGCTTTGATGTTGTTCCGAAAATCTCAGATAAAGGGATTGGAAGCAGATCCATTTACGATTTCATCTACTATTTGTGCTTGTGCAGCTCTTGCATCTCTGATCGAAGGGAACCAGGTTCACGCCGTGTTGTGTAAAACAGGATTTGGTTCAAACATATTTATTGCTTCCTCACTTATTGACATGTATGCAAAATGCGGCAGCATTGAAGAAGCTTACACCGTGTTTAGATATATTGAAGAAAAGAATGTTGTTTTATGGAATGCAATGATTTCGAGTTTTGCTAGACATGCTCATTCCTCTGAAGTAATGATATTATTTGAGAAATGCAACAGATGGGCATGTTCCCGAACGAAATAACCTATATTTCCGTGTTATCTGCGTGCAGTCATATGGGTTTGGTTGGAAAGGGAAAGAAATATTTTGACCTCATGAGAACAGAACACAATGTGTCACCCAATGTCATGCACTATTCGTCCATGGTTGATATTCTTGGAAGAGCTGGGCTTACGATTGAAGCTCATGATTTGATCCAGACCATGCCATTCAATGCAACAGCTTCCATGTGGGGTTCACTCTTGGCTTCCTGCAGAATTCATGGGAATCTTCACTTGGCTGAAATAGCGGCCAGACATTTGTTTGAGTTGGAACCTGATAACGCGGGAAACTACGTTTTGCTTTCAAACATTTACGCGGCAAACAAGAAGTGGGAAGAAGTTGCAAGAACAAGGAAGGTTCTCAAAGAAAGCCAGGCAAAGAAGGAGAGGGGTAAAAGTTGGATCGAAATAAAGAATAAGGTCCACTCGTTTATGGTCGGCGAGAGAAATCATCCTAGAATTGCTGAGATTTACTCAAAGTTGAATGAGTTAGCCGAAGAATTGAAGAAACTTGGCTACTTGGCAAAGACTGAAGACGACCTTCACAACGTCGAAGAGAGTCAAAAGCATGAGCTTTTGAGGCACCATGGCGAAAAGCTTGCAGTTACTTTCGGGCTGATGTGTTTGCCTTCCAATGCACCTATTAGGGTCATGAAGAATCTTAGGATCTGTGGGGATTGCCATTCTTTTATGAAACTGACATCGAGTTTCACAAGAAGGGAGATCATTGTAAGGGACACAAACAGATTTCATCATTTTAAGAATGGATGTTGTTCTTGCCGGGATTTCTGGTGAAAGTGGTGGTTTCCTTGTATTCTAAAGAAAGCGCTCAAAATAGAAATCACAATTCGGCTCCAAAGTAACTTCTTTCATTTGCATCTACATTATTTCTTTAGGACTCATCAATGGCATAGTTATTTCCAATACATTGGTGTCCAACACAACACGCTTGTTGGATTTGGCTACGCTAAACATGCAATATACATATATATATATATATATATTATTGTGTATATATGTATATAAAGGATATGTCATGTGTCCAGCACCGGACTTATCCTGCAATTGGATGCTGTCCATTGGATGTGATTTGGATGGCCTGATTTCACCAATGCGAAGGAGGGTAGCCTAGAGAAATACTGAACATAACTTTTTATAGGTGTTGTGGACCCAGCATAACTTTTTATAGGTGTTGTGGAACCAACATAACTTTTTTTTTTTTTTTTTTTAATCCTAGTGTAAGGCTATAGTTGTAGATATATTTATAATTCCACACCATCCACATAATCATCTACACCGTTAAATTATATAATTACAGTTACATCCAATGGTCACCTATTAAAAAAAAAATCAGAGTTGTGTCTAATGGAGATAATGGATGACTGAAAATGAGCAGGCATCTGACTTCGTCTTCTGTTCCCCACTCCCCTTAATTATCAACACTCGTCCTTGATCGTGTTCTAATCTATGAACAAGTAAAATGAAAAAGCCATCTAATTATAAGAAAAATCATTGATGAATTGTTGCTTTTTGTTTACATATTTTATTTGGTTGTTACTACAAAACTAAAACAAGGTTCCTTTTCACCATATGATCACAAAACTAAAACACACTTTAGTTTTGTTACTGCAAAACTAAAGTGTGTTTTGGGAAGAGTTACAGAGGGAAGGAAAAACAACAACTATGATGACTTTTAAAAAGAGTTACAATAGTTAAAAAAAGATATACAACTTATGGGAGTCGTTTATGACAATCTAGAATGGTCACAACCCGCTCTTTTAATATTGGTAGGATTAGTTCTAATAGACACTATTATTATGAGCTATTGATTACTCAATTTTTTCCATCATTCTTTCATTTTGAAAAAGAAAAACTATATCATTTTTAACTTATTTTATACAATACTCTTTCGAAAAAGAAAATGAATCTTGTTAAAATATTATCGCAATGTACAATTTCAAACATCATTTCTTCTCACTCTAAATAACTTTTTATTTTCAAGAAGAAATATTTTTACACATCCAAATACAATCTTATTATAAAAATAAAAGACTTTTCATTTAAAATAAGAAAATTTTCCTTTTCAAAAATAGACACTCTATCCAAAAGGAGCCTAAAACTCCATGGTTGTGTTTGTCCCTTGAATATACTACTGGCCACTCGAGGAGACGGCTTGGCTGCTAGGGGAGAGGCAACAACTTGTGGGAGTTGGCTTCGCTCTCAGAGGAGCTCTCGGGGATGTTGCGAGTGCCATGGGAGAGCAACGTCTTGTCCTCGTCGGACTTGGCTGGTGTTCTTTCACTGGACGCCGATTAAGGCCTTTGCGGAAAATATGTTTTTTGTTTGAAAATTATGAAAATGGAGATTTAAAACACGTAACGAATACACTTTTCTTAAAGCATTATTTGCCCCATCTTGAAAAGATATTGCTTCGAGTTGAACAGTAATCGCTTCGAGGATATGACAAGTCTTCGAATGAATTTTAACACCAAGCAAGAGTGAAAATTCGAGTGGAAAAAGAACATAATATTTCTGGAAGAATAACAAAGGGAAAGAGAGAATTCAAATTTTTGTAATGAATAAATTTGATTTCTCTACAATTCTTTATAGAAATCTGAAAACTTTTAGGAAAAAAATTACTATTAACGTATTTTTTGAAAAAGAATTCTACAAGAGATTTCAGAAAACATATATTTTCTGAAAAAATGCAACACTTTTAAAGATTACATCCTTTTTCAAATTTAAATTTAAATTCAAATTTGAGAAAAAAATAAACAAATAAATTTTATTTATTTAATTGCAGTTTAATCACAATGCATCACGTATCACGGATCCTGTGTCTAAGTACTAAGTGTGCCTAATAACCATCAAAAGCATCTCTACAGCCTTACTGCTCATGCCAATGTACTCGAGCCACATAGACACCACATAAGCACTCGTACATGGCACTAAATTAATCTTTAAAAGTGAGAAAGACTTCTAAAATACTCTACACTTTCATACTCTTTCCTCGTGGAACTTTTACACTAATTGTGAATACCCAACAATTATACTAAATTTATACATACTAAATTTATACATGAACAAAACCCAACATCTTTTCTTAATGAATGGCCTCATAATCTTTGCTCTGACCGACCTAATCCTTCACTAATTCCCAATTTCTCTCTAGCCCGTGTAGACTCACTGTCATTCGTTTCTTGGTGTTTTTTTTTATTTTTTTATTTTTTAGTTTTCATTATTGGTTTTTGTTAATTGTTTTTCTAGGATTTTCTTTTTCCTGTTTCGTGTTTGATTTATTGTTTGTATTTGTACTTTCTGCCTGTTTGATTTGATCTGATTTACACCTCTGAATCTGTCATATTTGCCATCTGGGATTTTTTAAAAAATATATATTTTAAATGCAATGGAATTAATTTTCCCAATAAAAGAAGAAAACCTGATCGCCTTAGTAATCGGGATTGTAATCGTGATCATCTTTATATGTCAACCTAGACCATTGATGTCTTTCTGAAGTTCTAACTTTTATAGGTGGGGGAAAAATGAGAGAAGAAACATGAGGCCATTCGTTAATGGAGGACAAGGAAAGAAGGAGAGAGAGTACAAAAAAGGTGTCGGAGCAATAAAAGAAAAAATTCTCATTTTCAGTGCATAATCATTTGTAACATTTTATTTCTTTTTACAATTATTACTATTTATTTTGTTCTGGAACACTAAAATTAAATTGAGAAAAACACATTTTTTTCTTTTTCGTTTTTGTTTCTTTTCCTTTGTGTGTTGTAGGTGCATATATACTTAGAAGTAAACTCAACAAACGTCTTATTAACAAACAGATAAAGAACTTTCATGACTAGCAATTTTCTTAGACCATGTTTGGCACGTCGTATTATATTATATTGTATTATATAATATATATTGTATTGTATTATTATATAATACGATATTTGATTTTGTATTATATTATAATATTATATAATACAATACGTTTTTTTTGTCACGATATTATATTGTATTAAAAATTAAACTTTTAAAAGATAAAATTTATGTTATGACCCTAGGACCAGAGTCGGGTTTCATTATCCCGGTCAAGGTCGAGATTCTGAATCGGGGTTGGGTCGGGGTTGGGTTTCAGAACGGAGATCGAGGTCAGGGTTAGTGTCGTGTTTTGGGATGGAGGTCGGGGTCAATGTCAGGATGGGATTTGGGGTCAGGTCTCAAAACGGGAGTCAGGTTTGAACTCAACCCCGACCCCGATCCTGAGCCCCGACTTAGACCTCTGTATTAAGATTCATTATATTTTGTTTTTTGATATAATCATTTAGATTAAATTATATAGTACAATTTAATACATATATTTTTTTGTATTATAAGATATCACAGTCCGTATTGCATTAATTTTTTTATTTCGTATAAACTATACAATATAAAGATGTTGCCAAACATTATATTATTTTAAATAATATAATATGAAGTACTAATACGATGAACTAAACGTACCCTTAGATTATACCATTACATGAAAAGCATGCACGAAAACGAACTATACAATATAAAGATGTTGCCAAACATTATATTATTTTAAATAATATAATACGAAGTACTAATACGATGAACTAAATGTACCCTTAGATTATACCATTACATGAAAAGCATGCACGAAAACGAACTAACCATTCTTATTCATGCTTATTTATAGGTTTATGTATATAAATTGATATATATGTTGCATGAACTTTTGATTATTGAGCTGCCCTAAAGGTTTGGCTTCTACTGCTGTATCAACAGCTACGCCTGCATAACTGCAACACCTTCTGCCACGACGATGACCACGTCCAAAACGGCCATGGCCACCATGGCCGTAACTGCGATTATCACCACCAGGAGATCCGCCACCATAACCGCCTCCGACAGGGTATCCTCCATATCCACCATATTTTGCATCGCCCACCACGTTGGCCTTTTCATCAGCGGCGTCCACTGCAAGCGTGTATTCAAATATGTTAACTTTCAAATATGTTAACTTTTAAAACTATATACTAACGTTATAAAAAATAATAAAACATTATATTATTTTACTTTATGTTCTAATACATAATACTTTTTATTTTTATTTTTTATCATTATTATTCTGTCTTGAAACTTATAAATGTGAATATTTAGCATTTAAATATTTTTTTAAAAAACTATTATAATAATTATATGACAAATATAAACCAACCATCAATAAGAATGAATTATCAAATTTGGCATTCACTATACCTTATGATAAATTTATCACAAAATTTAACATCAAATATAGCACTTCATTAGAGAGCACTTTTTTTTTTTTAATCAAAATGTCAAAATTTACAATTGACACAATCTTTTAACATTACATTAGAGATGCTCTAAATAATCATAATTCTAATCTTTTGCCAAGTAAAAAACACAATGGCTTCTAAGATTTTCCTTCTGTCTTTTATTTGTCGTTGCTCTTATAATCTCTTCAAAGGTGGCAGCTAGAGACCTGCTTGCTAAGACTTCCACCGATGAAAAAAAAGGTTGGGGTTTTGTATGTATAGGGTATATATAACATAACATAACATAATATATAATGTATATATGTATATGCATATATAAGTAGAGTCTCCTATCTTGTAACCGTGTAGTCTGTTAATACTTGTCACTTGAAACAAAGGTTTCAAAACGGAACATATTATATATAAAGCTACATAATTTTTATATAATACAGTTGCCTGACCTGTACGGCTGTTGGCTGAGAGAGTGGTTGAGCAAATCAATTGGTTAGAAAAGATGGGACCCCCTAGTGGTTGGGACTTGAAGATGCTATGTCCCACAATTTATTCAATCTTATCCATTGTAAATCGAGCTGATCTTGTTACTTGTTTTCTCAAGTAATGAATTTAGATTTAGATTATCTTCGTGATATGCTAAGATATTATCTGATACATAGTTTTGAATCCCAATTTTTCAAAAAGATTTTTAATTCAGCTTAAAAGTTCCTTCCATCTCAAAGTTCGCACTACAGTATTGGATCTGTTTGGAAATAGATTGGAGTTAGATTTTTAAAGATTTTTTTATTGTAAAAGAGTGAATATTAATTTAAAAATTACATATTTGATTAAAATATAAATTAAAATTATAAAATTAAATTACTCAAATCCAAAAAACTCAACTCACATCTCTACGCGAAACGTAATATTTAACCGGGATTGAAGAACTATCAAAACTCTATATATTGTCAAAGAAAATCCACACTCCCTGCATGAGTTGACATGGGAGTGGGGGTATAGGACAAATCCCCATAGAAGAAGTGTCGCATTCAATAATTTAATGCAGTATACGTGTATAGTCCAACCTTTGGAAAATCAACGTATAATTTTGAAAATTAAATCGATATTTTCATACATATCTCAAGTATTTATCTTATCAATTAAAGTAAATAATTTGTTCACATACAAAAGCAAAACTAATTACTTCACAGTACACATATCAATATTTAAATTAATTAATGTTTTGTGTACAAATGAGGTTCATATTTTTACACAAAAAACAAACGTGATAGATATTTATGAGTTTCGTCTGGAATTGCACCAGTGGGCGTCAACCCCAGTACAGTTTCCTATACCGCCGGGTGACTAGACTAAAAAACGTCCAAGAAATGTCCATTAATTATCTATCCCATAGAACTATGGAGCTTGCACTATAGATCTATACATACTGAAATAATTATTGTTCAGAGCAAAAAAAAAAAAAAAAAGAACCTCCAATAATTATTATATTGTTTAATTCAATGTATTTATAAGTATATAGTTGTCTCTATTTTGTAATGATCTTGAAAAGATCACTATACTAAAATTGAAAATAAACAACACTATAATCTCATCGAAACAAGCACCCAACTTTATTGTCGGAAGGTGAGATCAACAATTTATACAAAGTCCTTTGAAATTATATCTTCTTTATATTTGAACACTTCATTTACATAATTAAATTGCATTAATTAGTATAGGATCCTTATAATATTTAAACACAAATGCAATAGTGAACAATTAAATTGTTAATGAAATTGAATAAACATGGTTTCTTATAATGTCTAAAAATGATGTGGTTTAGTAAGTTACCTAACTGAGTAAGTCGTCTTTAACACATCGAGCATGAGGTCTTAAAATAAATCTTACACCTCCTTAAAGATACAAAATAAAACATGTGTATATATGTACGCACACGTGAATTTTGTTTCAATTCTCATTTTCAGTATATCATTGTGTAACAATTTTTTTTTTCTTTTTGAAATTATTACAATTTATTTTCTTCTAGAACACTAAAATTAAAACGAGAAAAAATACTGAGATATAAAATAGTAGTAAATTCAACAACAGAAAAACATAATACAGGTGCATTCTTAGTAGTAAACTCGACAACAGACAGATATAGAGAATTTGCATTACAAGCAATTCTCTAAGATTCTTATTCATTACGAAAGCATGCACGAAAAAGAACGAAACATTCTCATTCATGCTTATTTATAAGTCTCTATCTATAGACACATATATATATATATGGCATGAACTTTTGATTATTGAGCTGCCCTAATTGTGAGGTTTGGCTTCTACTGCAGTATCAACAGCTTCGCCTGCATAACTGCAACACCTTGAGCAGCCTCTCCCGTAGTAACTGCGTCTGCAGCAACCATAATAGCAGCCTCTCCTACGACCGCCACGGCCACCACCAGGATATCCACCGCCGTAACCGCCATTATTACCACCACCAGGATATCCGCCGCCATAACCGCCTCCTCCAGGGTATCCACCATATTTTGCATCGCCCACCCCATTGGCCTTTTCATCAGCGGCATCCACTGCAAGTGTGTATATAGAAGTGCGTTAACTTGTAAAAGTAAAAATCTTACTGTTCTTGCACTCAGCTAGTACTTTCATAGATACATATACTGATATACACATTAGACGAGTCTTCTATTGGACGGCTATATAGGTCTGACGGATCTACATTTAAGTTATTTAACCCGATACTTTTTGGAAGTTTTAGAACAAGTATTGATAAATATATATTAGCAGAAAATATTTCACTTTAATGAATTAGTATTAAAGTAAGTGGCTTAAATAATGTCTGAACTTTTAAGAGGTGATAACTTTGGTCACTGTTTACTTTTTTTTTTTTTTTAATCGTGCTGACCTTAAACTCTCTAAAAGGATGATAATTTGATCATTTTCATTCATATCCATTAAATTTCTAACAAAATAAGTCACGCACAATGCATGTGATATAATTTGAGAAGGTATTTTAGTAATCTAACAATACCCTTAGTGTTTTACTCATAGTATTATACAATTTGAGATGGTAATCTAACAATGCATGCAATACAATTTGAAATGGTATTTTAATAATTTAATAATGTATGCGATACAATTTAAGAGAGTATTTTACTCTTAGCATTAAGAAGTCTTGACGTTAGATGTGTCAGACAACACGATAGTCAGACATAAGACTTTACCTATAAATAGATAGCATATGCTATATAGACTTTACGTCATCTATGCCTTGATAGATATATACAAACACTACATCATACGCAAAACCCTAACCTTTTTTTTCCTCAGTGGAAGTCTCGGCAAGGTCTCTAGCTGCCACCTCTGAAGAGATTATTAGAACAACAGCAAGTAAAAGACCCAACAGAAGGAAAACCTTAGAAGCCATTGTGTTTTTTATTTGACAAAAGACTTAGAGTTATGATAATTTAGAGATGTGTGAGAAAGAAGAGCCCATTTTTTGTGTATTTATAAGCTCGGAGAAAGGGGCTGAGTAACCAATTTGAAAAAAAAAAAAAAAAACAAAGATGGGACCCTCTAGTAGTTGGGAGTTGAAGGGGATATGTCCCCCAATTTATTGAATCTTATCCATTGTAAAGCAAGCTGATCTTCTTGTCCATACTTGAGACGTTGTTTATTAATTCAACTTAAATTTTCTACTATTTCAAAATTTGCACCACATTGGAACTGTTTGGAAGATAGGTTGAAGTTAGACTTTTGGAGTTTTTTTTTTTATTGTAAATTAGTTAATATTTGAAATTGTATATGTGATTAAAATGCAAACTGAAAATGAACTGTGTTATTTGAATAGTATAAAAACCTGAAATGTATTTAGATTTTAACAAATAACATGGATATTTTTTTTTCTCACTACTTGTCATTGTGAGTGTTTTGTAAAAAGAATCTTTTTTTTTTCTCTTAAAATAAGAAATTAGTTAGAGACTTTTAAAATTAGTGTTTCATGAGAAAGAGAAAAAGAAAGAGAGATGTGAATTTTTGATTTTTAATTTTTTTTTTATAAAGGAAAAGAGATATGGACTTGTATGTTCCTAATTGGAGTAGGAGTTTCAGAGATAAATTGAGTAACAAACATAAATTGGAAATCAAACCTTAAAACGAAATGTTGGTGTTGGTCTTCCAAACAAGTCCTCGTTTTGTCTCCTACCCAAAACCAATCCAAAATATTCATATTTTGAGATGAAATCTTTTTAAAATGAGTATTCAGATCTAAGGGTTAATTTGCAATTAATTTTCATATCATTGATTTTAATCAAATTCTATCATATTTGTAAAAATTCTCATTGCAAATATTCTCAAACCATTTATTTCGGTTAAAATTTATTACATGATACCGATGAATTCTTATCTTACTTTAGTTTATTACTAGAAACGAGAGTGTGCCTTCTGAATAATATTTAATAAGCGTAAACGGGAATTTGAATTTGAATTTGAATTTTATATTTTGTGATTAAGTTTAGATGTGAAATTATTATTAAATTATACTAGTAATCATCTAAGCTAAATGAATTTTTAAGTTAAGATAATCTTCCTTGCACGTAAATGTATATGTATTTCAATTAGGGATTTTTTTTTTTTAATCTCTTTAAGGAATCCCTAAGTTGTGAATCAACTATTTATGCACAGGTAAGTGTAAGATATATGTGTTGTTTGCTTGTTTCTTTTTGGGGGAAAACAAAAGTGTACCTGAGTTTGCACTATAAAATAGAAGGGTACGTAATTTGGTAGGCGAGTCTCTAATCTGCATTGTATTCCATTGAATATATATATATATATATATATATATATAATAAGAAGTTGTTAAGAAAATTAATTCTAATTATAATTTTTTATTATCAATTTATGTAATATATAATTTTATGATACATGAATAAATATGTAAAAAATAATATTAATATTAATATTCTTAATATTTTTTTAATTTTTTGAACACTAATTTATATGTTGACTTTTTCAGTCGGCACTCAAAAAATTGCACTACTTTATTAAAAATAGTTTTGAAAATATAAAATGTCAAATTAATGGCCATGTTATGTGTAGTTGGCTGGTTTGTCAATGTTCACTGAATGCCAACTGACAGTATCTGAAACTAAATCAATGCTCTGGAAGTGGAGTTCAAATCAAAAATCCATTCAAGCATTAATGTATAAACGTCATGAAAAATTATTTACTTTCTTACTTACCCAAAAATAAATAAATAAATAAATAATTACTTACTGAAGAAGGAAGTTCATAAATGGCATTTAAAAAAGTGGCTGCAAGTGGAAATTAGAATTGAAAATCTAGGTCCTTTTTTTTTTTTTTTTTTTTTCTATAGTTATATTTGTCTTGAATGGGCATATCAAAAATTTTATAGGCTTTTAAAAAAAATGTAGGAACAATGTTTTATAATCTCTTAATACTTGTTGGACATCTGACACTCCATACTTATTTAAGGTCAAAAATTAGAATAGATAAAATTAGGGTAATAATAAGAGATGTGTTTTTTTATTGACAATTTTATAAATCATCTTTTTTATTTTTTGTTAAGAAAAATTAAAGTCTACATATAAATATTAACTTAAAAAAGTAAATTTACGTTTAGTTTATTAGTTAGAGATGAATTTTTAAATTTGAGTTTGTTAATTTTTCAAAAATTAGTTATAAATTTTGTTGACTTTTTAAAAAAAAAACTGAAATGAAAAAATATAATTTAGTTGGAGTTAAACTGAAACGTGAAACGGAGTCTTAGAGGGTGATTGGTGAATGAGTTGCGTTTGAGTTGAGTTGAGTTGAAATTTTTAAGTTTAAATAGTAATTTTTGTTGACTTTTTCAGATAAGACAAAAAAAATTTTCAAAAAAAAAAAAATACAGTTTAATTTGAGTTAAACTGAAAAGTCAAACAAAACCTTAGATATAAATGAGATTATATAACATTTTCCTAGCTTAAAAGCCTTTGAGCCATGTCCTTGTAAACATATGGATATTCCACGTCTTATCGGCTTTTTTTTTTTCCTAAAGAATTAAATTTGTAATTTTATTCGAAGTTATATAGTTTAATTTACAAATTCCAATATGTACTTTATTTTTATTTTTATTTTTATTTTTTTACTCTAGATTCAGAGATTTAGAAGGAGTTTGGCAACATAACTTAAACTCATATTGTTCATCTTAATTTTTATCTTTTTCTGAAAAGTTAACAAAAATTATAACTAATTTTTAAAAAATCAACTAACTTAAACTTAAAAATCTTAACTCAAACTTATTCACCAAACACCCTCTTAAACTTCAGATCTTGATCTTAAAAATATGATTGTATTGTCATTTATAGTGGACTATTGTAATTTATAAACAAAAAAATAATAATAACAGGATAGACAATTATATTTTGTAAAAGTCTTGAATTCGTTTGGTGAATGAGTTGAGTTTGAAAATTTTAAGTTTGAGTTCAAAATTTTTGTTGAATTTTTAGAAAATACAAAAAATTTTCAGAAAATACAAAAAATTTTCAGAAAAAGACAAACTTTTTAAAAAAAAGATAAAAATTGAGATAAAAAATACATTTTAGTTTGAGATTAGATTGATTACCAAACGAAGCCTTAAACAAAGATCTTTTTGGCTCTTCTACAAAGTCAAAGCATATTTTCCAATTTTAACCTTCTTTACTGCTAGGACTCAACTCCACCACTTCTATCCTTTTATTTGTGTCTCAAGTTAAAGTGCCCATTTGGAGTCTAGAAATTGTGTTTTGTAGATCGTAGATGAGTTGAGTTTTAAAAATATGAATTCGGTGAAAATTAGCTTTGCCCTAACGGATGCATATTAACTGGCAGAGTCTGAGCAGGAAGGGCTTGCATCCTCTCGCACTGGCACCATCTCTGAGAATTTCCAATCTCGTGATTCATCTGTCAATGCTGCTTTTCGAATAAATTTTTATCCAAACCAGCAGAACAATGGTGGTAACTTCTTGAACAGAGGAGGTTTCAATTAGAATAATAGAGGAAGGGGAAGAGGTGGCCATGGAAATGGTAATGGCAGACCCGTATGCCAAATTTGTGGAAAACAAGGTCATGTGGCAATGAAGTGTTATCACAGGTTTGATATCAGTTCCAAGATGGACAGAATGGCTTCAACAATTCCAGTAGTTCCAATGGCTTTCTAATCTGGTACATACTGCCTCTGCTTCTGCTCCAACTTAAAGCTTATACTGCTTCCACTTCCATGGCAACAGATCCAGCTTGGTAAGCTTGGTATTTGGACAGTGGAGCTACTAATCATGTGACTTCAGAGATGCAGAATCTTTCCACTCGAAATGACTACAAAGAAAAAGAAAAGCTTATTGTAGTTAATGGTTCTACCTTAAATATTTCTCATATTGATGACTCATTTATTCACATTCCCAACCATCATAAGCCCTTACATTTGCATGTTATAACAGGGTAGTAATTGAATTCTATTCTCATTGCTGTCTAATAAAGGACAAGCTGACGAGGAAGCTTCTACTTCAAGGAATGTTTAAAGATGGACTCTATCAGTTGGATTTTTGTCCAGTGGTGTCCCAAAATCCCAAGTCCAACCTCTTATTACTGCTTTTCAAATTGGTGTGTTTGGCTGTAATTTTGTGTCAAAAACAGTTAATAACACTAGTAAAAATTGTGGATTACACGACGGTTTTTTACCGTCGTGTAAAGTTTACACGACGGTTTACCAACCGTCGTGTAATCCAGCGTCGTGGTAGATAACACGACGGTCCCGTTACCGTCGTCGTATCTCAATATTACACCACGATGTGTTGTCATCAAAATCACATTACACGACGGTTCGGCCAAGAACCGTCGTGTAATGTGCACATTACACGACGGTTCTTGGCCGAACCGTCGTGTAATGTGAACATTACACGACGGTTCTTGGCCGAACCGTCGTGTAATGTGCACATTACACGACGGTTCTTGACCGAACCGTCGTGTAATGTGTATACATTACACGACGGTTCTCTCCGAACCGTCGTGTAATGTCTGACATTAAACGACGGTTCAAGATCCGTCATATCATATTTTATTTAAAAAATATATTTTGGTTTTTTTGGTGATTTCCCGTGCTAGCCTAACATGCATATTATCCAATACACGATCCAAGATAGTAACTTCAATTATCAAATTAAAAATACATACCAATTTTTACATTACAAGTTCACATATCATAATTAATGAATTGCATTACATGGCTATCCCATTCTCCCATAATCAAATCCAAATCTGCAGAAGTATAAAATTCTTTACTTTCTAGTACGTCAATTCCATTCAACACTATGTCCCTCATAAAACCTAAAATAAAATAACCACATTTAACACTTCCCTCTTGGAGAGGACAAGGACGGTCCGAGATCATGGTTTTATAGTCTTGTCTCCTTCTAATCCCTTGACCGGCTATAATCTTCCAATCCGATAGGGCCCTAGCAAATTGGTAAAATTGAAACTAATTAATTAAGATACATATAATAATTAAGATTAAAAAAAATAACATATTAAAATTGACTTACATGTTCATTAGCTCCGTAAAATCATCTCGTTTATTCTCTCGAAGAGGATCAAAATAAAGGACGAAGTCCTCCCATGGGTCAATGACTCCCAAAACCCAATGTCTCCCTCTGTTATGTGGCACAAGATAAATCTGGCCTTTTAGTCCGTCACGCGGTTTCGATGGTCATAGGCCGTTTTGAGCCATTATTTTTGTATTTTCATGCTAGAAGACTTCATGTAATCTTGCTATAGTTATGCTTTGAATATTGATCAAACTCTATTATCTTTTTCGAAAAGGAAAACTCATTGTGGCATTCCGTCGAGCATGTTGTGTGCGTAAAAAAAACATGTTCATAAATGTGTGTAAAATGTCAAAATTAACGATCCACAATCATTTTTCTCCTCTACAAAGAGAAATATTAAAACAAACACACTAATTTACAACAATGGATCTTTAGTGACAAACAACAATACAAACAAGTAAATGTGGTTTAGTTTATATATGAAGTCACCTTACTTTCCTTTGACAAAGAATAGTCACGGCCAAAGCAAGAAGGAGGCGGCGGCGGCAACGACGGCAACGGTGGATTGACCGGAATTTAAAAGCGAGGCGTCGGCGGGTTGGTGAAGTATGTGTGGGTACTCGAGAAAAGTGGAGAGTGTGAAGAGAAATAAGGATATGCGAGCGAATATGAAGAGAAAATTGTATTTAAGTAATTAGTTTTCACGCGGAATTCAAAAAATGAAAATTTAAAATTTTTAAATTTTTTGAGCATTACACGACGGTTCGGAAAAAAACTGTCGTCTAATCTTGTGATTAGACGACGGTCATTCCGGGACCGTCGTAAAAGCCGCCCTCATTTGGGGTGGATTACACGACGGTCGCCCGGGGACCGTCGTGTAAGCTTCATGTGTTTGGAGCTTACACGACGGTCCCCTGGGGTGACCGTCGTGTAAGCTTCCTGTGTTTGGAGCTTACACGACGGTCCCCTGGGGTGACCGTCGTGTAAGCCACGCCAGCAGGCGCGCGCCCGCGCGACCCAGGCACGCGCCCGCGCGACTCCAGGCGCGCGCCCGCGCGCTTCCCCAGCCAAGGAGGTCAGCGCGTTTCCCAGCCAAGAGCCCTTTACACGACGGTTTCTTAGAACCGTCGTGTAAAGTGGGTGCGAAGACCACATTACACGACGGTTCCTTGAAACCGTCGTGTAAAGTTGGTGCGAAGACCACTTTACACGACGGTTCCTTGAAACCGTCGTGTAAAGTGGGTGCGAAGACCACTTTACACGACGGTTTCAAGGAACCGTCGTGTAATGTCCATACTTTACACGACGGTTTCAAGAAACCGTCGTGTAAAGTGGGTGCGAAGACCACTTTACACGACGGTTTCAAGGAACCGTCGTGTAAAGTCCATACTTTACACGACGGTTTCAAGAAACCGTCGTGTAAAGTGGGTGCGAAGACCACTTTACACGACGATTTCAATGAACCGTCGTGTAAAGTGGGTGTGAAGACCACTTTACACGACGGTTTCTTAGAACCGTCGTGTAAACCTCACTTTACGCGACGGTTTCAAGAAACCGTCGTGTAATCTCCGTCGTGTAATATATGTTTTGTAGTAGTGTAATGAGCTCATCAAAAGCTCAAGTCAAAGTCATTCTTCTGTCAATTGTAAATCTGTGTCTGTAAATACTGCCAGTTGTACTGCTGATACGTGGCATAGAAGATTAGGACATCCTTCTAGTCAAGTTCTTCAACAAGTCCTCGAGTCCGTAAAAAATTTTGCTAGTTCAATAAAAGGATCGTCTTTTGTGACGCTTGCAAATATGGAAAATTGCATCAAAATCAATTCCTTGTCTCAAACAGCAAAACTGTTAAACCTTTTGAATTGGTTCACACTGATCTATGGGGACCTGCACCTATTGTCTCATCTGATGGATATAGTGTTGGAAAAGAGGAGATTTCGGTATTACTGAAATCAAGGACTCTTTATTAGCTGTAAATATATTGTAATTAGTCCATTATGTAAATTAGGAAACTTCCTAGGATAGCTAGCTAGTGATTGTAAATCAGTTTCCTTTTTCTTAGTTCTTTCCTTTTTAGTTATTCTTGTATTCTCTTATATAAGAGAGAAACCGTGTGCTTGTATACTCACTGAGGAATATACAGAAAACTTTCACCATCTTCTGCCTTTTTACTGTTTTTCTCACATGGTATCAGAGCCTGCCCTAAAAAAACCCTAACCATGTCCGAAATTTCTTCTGCAACGCCGACCTCTGCAACCCAATCAGTCCACCCTACACACCCTGCTAATCCGCCCAACCAACCTGATTCTCACTCGGTTCAGATCACCAATATTCGCCTCAATGGTGATAATTTTTTACGGTGGTCTCAATCAGTCCGGATGTATATCAGGGGACGCAGTAAGATTGGATATTTGACAGGAGATAAACCGGCTCCAGCACCAGAGGACTCAGCGTACATGACGTGGGATGCTGAAAATTCAATGGTGATGACTTGGTTGGTGAACTCCATGGAGGAGGATATCAGCTCCAACTATTTGTGTTATTCCACAGCCAAAGAACTTTGGGACAACGTGAATCAGATGTACTCTGATTTTGGTAATCAGTCTCAGGTTTGTGAATTGTCCTTAAAACTTGGTGATATTCGGCAGGGAGAGGATTCGGTCACCAAGTATTTCAATTCCTTGAAGCGTATGTGGCAAGACTTGGACCTATTCAGCGATTATGAATGGAAGTCCGTTGAAGATGCTAGGCTGTATAAACGGATTGTGGAAGATCATCGGATCTATAAATTTCTTGCAGGTCTTAATGTGGAGTTTGATGAAGTCCGGGGTAGGATAATTGGCAGGTCTCCACTCCCCTCAATTGCTGAAGTGTTCGCTGAAGTCCGACGGGAGGAAAGTCGCAGACATGTGATGTTGGGGAAGAAATCACAAGGGGGGGCTGTGGAGACTTCTGCCCTCTTTGTTTCAGAGATTGCTGCTGCCAACAAAGCTTTCAGTTTTCAGCAAAAACCTGGGGAAAAGCCACGGGTCTGGTGTGATTACTGCAACAAACCACGACACACTCGGGAGAACTGCTGGAAACTCCACGGCAAACCAGCCCACTTGACGAATGGTAAGCCTGGTGACAGAAGCAGCCACGTTACAGCCACTGCCAATGAAGCTAAGACGAGTCCCTTTAGCAAGGAGCAGATGGATCATCTTCTAAAGCTGCTAAAATCCAATTCATCATCGGGTATTCCTAGTGTTTCTCTTGCACAAACAGGTAGTGCACTTCACACCCTCTTTTTTTGTCAAAATTCCGTTCCATGGATCATAGATTCTGGAGCATCTGATCATATGACCAACCTATCCAATTTTTTTAGCACATATTCTCCGTGTTCTGGTTTTGAAAAAATTAGAATAGCAGATGGTAGTTTTTCAGCTATTGCAGGGAAAGGAATGGTAAAATCTCGGAAAATATCGACCTTAAGTCAGTTCTCCATGTTCCAAAATTAGCTTATAATCTTTTGTCTGTGAGTAAATTAACCCGAGAATCTAATTGTTGTGTTGTTTTCTATGATTCCCATTGTGAATTTCAGGACCGGAACTTGAGTAGAAAGATTGGCAGTGCTAAGTTGATAGATGGTCTTTACTACTTTGATGAGGTTTTCTCCAGTAATAAAAAGGCTCAGGGCCTCAGTAGTGTTAGTTCTAATTCTGTTTATGAACAAATAATGCTTTGGCACTTAAGACTTGGCCATCCTAGTTTTCCATATCTTAAACATTTGTTTCCTCATTTATTTAAAGGTTTGGAGTGTTCATCACTTTATTGTGAAAGTTGTTTTTTGTCTAAGAGTCATCGTACTACTTATGTGCCAAAAGTTTATAAATCTTCAAAACCATTTTACTTAATACACAGTGATGTTTGGGGGCCTTCACGAATCACTACTCTCTCTAAGAAAAAATGGTTTGTTACCTTTATTGATGATCACACTCGTCTATGTTGGGTTTATTTGATGAATGAAAAATCTGAGGTTGCAAAATTTTTTAAGAACTTTTATACTATGGTAGAGACTCAGTTTCAAGAAAAAATTAGTATTTTACATACTGATAATGGAACCGAGTATTTTAATGAAGTTCTAGGTGATTTTTTAAGGGAAAAGGGTATTCATCATCAGTCTACTTGTGTGGATACCCCTCAACAAAACGGAATTGCCGAAAGAAAAAATAAACATTTACTTGAAGTGGCTCGTGCTATGATGTTTTCAATGAATGTTCCAAAATATCTTTGGGGGGATGCTATTTTAACAGCTTCCTATTTGATTAATAGAATGCCAACACGAGTTTTAAATTATAGCACGCCATTGGAATTTTTAAAAATATTTTTCCTTTCTCTCGGCTTTTCTCGGATTTACCTTTAAAAATATTTGGTTGCATTGCTTTTGTTCATTTACCCAACAACACTCAGTCGAAACTTGATCCTCGAGCGATTAAATGTCTTTTCATAGGATATGCTCCTAATAAGAAGGGTTATAAGTGTTACCACCCCCAAACAAAGAAAGTTTATGTTAGTATGGATGTCAAATTCTTTGAACAAAACTCAATACTTTCACAAAAATTCTCTTCAGGGGGAGAATGAGGTAGAAGAAAATTTTTGGGACTTAAATCCTACTCCTTTACCAAATACCATTTTAACTACTTTACCTCATTCTTCTTCTTCTCCTATTGTCACTCCAAACACTGATACTCTTTTTGATAAAAACAATCCTAGTCATATAGAGCCAAATATTGGTGTATCTGAAACAGGGGGAGAAACACTGCAACAGGGTGAAGAACCACCTAATACTGAGCTTCTGGTTTATACTCGGAGAAAACTTCATCCTAAGAGTCAAAGTAAATCTATCTCTCTTGGCATTGATCAATCTCAACCCTCGGGAACTGGAACTACAGAAATCACAGGTAACTCTAAAACCAACTCTTTTCCTTCGGTTCCTTCAGTTTTACCAAACCTAGAGTCTTCAGATCTTGACATCCCTATAGCCGTTAGGAAAGGTATTCGAACCTGCACTAAATATCCCATAGCCAAATATGTGTCTTATGAAAATTTGTCTCACTCTTATAGGGCTTTCACCTCAAAAGTGTCAAACCTATTTGTTCCTAGAAATATTCAGGAAGCACTTGATGACCCGAATTGGAAGCTAGCAGTGATGGAAGAGATGAATGCTCTGAGAAAAAGTGGTACTTGGGAGTTAGTAGATTTACCTAAGGAGAAAAAAACAGTGGGTTGCAAGTGGGTTTTTACTGTCAAGTGTAAAGCAGATGGTAGTATAGAAAGATACAAGGCGAGACTTGTAGCAAAGGGGTTCACCCAAACCTTTGGGATTGATTATCAAGAAACGTTTGCACCTGTTGCTAAGATAAACTCAATCAGGGTTTTACTATCTCTGGCTGTGAATTTCAACTGGTCATTACACCAGTTAGATGTGAAAAATGCTTTCTTGAATGGTGATTTAGAGGAAGAGGTTTTTATGGATCTACCACCTGGGTTTGAAGGTAAATTGGGGCGAGAGAAAGTCTGCAGACTAAAGAAATCTTTATATGGTCTTAAACAGTCTCCCAGAGCCTGGTTTGAGAGGTTTGGGAAAGCTGTGAAGAGCTATGGCTACTGTCAGAGTCAAGCTGATCATACCATGTTTCACAGACATAGTAGAGAAGGCAAGGTTGCTATCTTAATTGTCTATGTGGATGACATAATTTTGACAGGTGATGATAGTGAAGAGCTGAAGAGACTAAAGAAGAGACTTGCAGCTGACTTCGAGATCAAGGATTTGGGTGCTTTGAGATATTTTCTTGGAATGGAGTTTGCCAGATCTAAAGAAGGTATTTTTGTAAACCAACGTAAATATGTTATTGATTTACTTGGTGAGACAGGCCTACTAGGATGCAAACCAGCCGAGACTCCTATTGAACCCAATCGGAAACTCCAACCGGCTAGAGCTGAAGAAATCCTGGATAAAGAGCGGTATCAACGACTCGTTGGAAGGTTGATCTATTTGTCTCATACACGGCCAGATATAGCTTTTGCGGTTAGCATGGTTAGTCAGTTTATGCATTCACCTGGTCAAGAACACTTTGATGCTGCCTATCGGATTCTCAGGTACTTAAAAGGAAATCCAGGTAGGGGCTTATTGTTCAAAAATCATGGCATTTGCAAGTAGAAGCCTATACTGATGCAGATTGGGCTGGGAGTATCACAGATAGGCGGTCAACTTCAGGATACTGTACCTTTGTTGGAGGTAACCTGGTCACCTGGCGTAGCAAGAAACAGAATGTGGTAGCAAGAAGCAGTGCAGAAGCCGAATTTAGATCAGTTGCTCATGGAATTTGTGAGGTATTGTGGATTAAGAGACTTTTGGAGGAGTTAAAGATCTCTAATCAGTTGCCTATGAGAGTATACTGTGATAATAAAGCTGCTATTTCAATTGCTCACAATCCAGTACTACATGATAGAACTAAGCACGTGGAGATAGACAAACACTTTATCAAGGAAAAGCTTGAAGAAGGTTTGATCTGTATGCCTTACATGCCTACCTATGAACAAGTTGCAGATATTCTTACCAAGGGACTTCCTACAAGACAGTACGACAAGCTAATTGGCAAGCTGGGTATGAAGGATATCTTCAAACCAGCTTGAGGGGGAGTGTTGGAAAAGAGGAGATTTCGGTATTACTGAAATCAAGGACTCTTTATTAGCTGTAAATATATTGTAATTAGTCCATTATGTAAATTAGGAAACTTCCTAGGACAGCTAGCTAGTGATTGTAAATCAGTTTCCTTTTTCTTAGTTTTTTCCTTTTTAGTTATTCTTGTATTCTCTTACATAAGAGAGAAACCGTGTGCTTGTATACTCACTGAGGAATATACAGAAAACTTTCACCATCTTCTGCCTTTTTACTGTTTTTCTCACATATAGATACTATGTTCATGTTATTGATGATTTTAGCAGGTTTACATGGATTTTTCCACTCAAAAACAAGTCAGACACCTTAAGTGTTTTTGTCAAATTTCAAACCTCTATTGAAAGGCAGTTTAATTTCAAAATCAAATTTGTCCAAATAGACTGGGGAGGTGAATATCGTCCCTTTTTACCCAATCTTCAAAAATTAGGAATTGTCCTTTGTCACCCTTGTCCTTGTACACATCAACAACATGGCAAAGCTGAGAGAAAACTTTTGCGTATTGTTGAAATTGGTTTATCTATACTAGCTCAAGCTCAAATGCCCTTACATTTTTTGTGGGATGCTTTTGTTTCTTCTGTATTTATTATAAACAGGTTACCTACTCCTCTTCTTTCTTATAAACCCCCTCTTGAGATTCTCTTTAAGCAAAAATCAAATTAACAGTTTTCTTAAGGTGTTTAGCTGCTCTTCCTGTTTTCCTTATCTGAGACCATATAACAACCGTAAGTTTCAACTCAGAACCTCTAAGTGCATTTTTCTTGGATATAGTCCATTTCATAAAGGGTATAGATGTTTACATCCATCTGGCAGAATCTACATAGCACTTAGTGTTAGTTTTAATGATAATGAGCATGAATTTCCTTATCAAACACTTTTCTCCAAACATACCACTTCAAAAACCAAGTCTCATTCTGATTTTTCTCAAAATTTTCATTTTCCCAGTAGATCATTGTTCGATGTTGAGTCTGCTTTATCTGTTCCAACCGATGTATCTAACTTGTCTAGCTTTTCTGAAGTTCAAGATGTTACTAATTCTTCTAGCCGTGTCCAAGATATCAATGAGAATAGAATTTCAAATGCAACATTGGATGAGATATCTAAATCAATAGTGCCTTAACCAATTTCTTATATTCTTGCTGACCCTGACAATTCTACATCACATCATATTATTCATCTATGACAACTGGAACCAAAGTAGGCATTTTTAAAACCAAAACCTATTTTTACTATTTTGTCACCAGTAAGTGAAACTTTTAAGGAACCACTTACTGTTCAAGATGCTTTATCTGATCTTGAGTGCAAATAGGCAATGGTTGATGAGTTTCAGGCATTAGTTAAGAATGACACTTGGCAGCTGGTTTCTCTCACTTTTGATACGAATGTTGTGGCTAATAAGTGGGTGTTTAGAGTAAAGTACAAGGTAGATGGGTCCTTAGACAAGTTCAAAGCAAGATTGGTAGCAAAAGGCTTCCAGCAAACTGCTGGTCTTGACTATTTTGAGACCTTTAGTCCAGTGGTAAAGCCATCAACTATCATAGTTATGTTTTCTCTTGCTGCTACTTATGGCTGGGATGTTCAGCAAATTGATGTTGACAATACTTTTCTAAATGGTGACTTACAAGAAAATGTTTCTATGATGCAACCAGAGGGATTTGAGGACAAGTACAGGCCAACTCATGTTTGTAGACTCAGGAAAGCTTTATATGGCTTAAAACAAGCTCCTAGAGCTTGGTTTGACAAGCTCAAACGTGTTCATGTTAAGCAGGTTTTCAGTCTTCTGTGTCAGATAGTTCATTTTTCTTCTCTAGAGCTAATAACAGGTTTTTGCTTGTGTTAGTCTATGTGGATGATATCTTGACTACAGGGGAAAACTCAACTCAGATTATTCAACTAGTCAAAGATCTGAATAAGCAGTTTGCTCTATAGACTTTGGGATCAGTTAATTATTTTCTTGGTCTAGAAGCTAACTCAGTGGAAATACACTTATGATCTACTTGCCAAGACTAATATGTTTAAGGCGAAAACTAGTTTGCCTCCAATGTACCAAAACAAGAAGTTGTCTCTGGGAAACAGCAAAGCTTTTGATCACCCAGTGCTTTATAGAAGTACAGTATGGGATTTATAGTACTTGACCATGATGAGACCTGACATTGCATTTGCTGTCAATAAGCTGAGTCAATTTTTGCATGCACCAACTATGGAGCATTGGTCAGCTTGCAAAAGGGTACTCAGATATTTGAAAGGAACTACTGAAATTGGTCTGCAGTTTAGACCTTCTAAGAGGTTGAATCTTGAGTGTTTCTCTGATGCAGATTGGGCCAGTTCTCTAGATGATAGAAAATCAACAAGTGGTTACTATGTGTTCTTAGGAGGCAATTTGATCAATTGGAGCTCGAGGAAGCAGAAGGAGGTTGCAAGGTCTAGCACAGAGTCTGAGTATAGAGCTCTAGCCACTGCTACAACAGAAGTTGTTTGGTTATAGTCTTTACTAAAGGAAATTGGAGTAATGATAGCAAATACTCCAATACTGTGCAATACTGTGCTGTGATAATACAGGTGCTAGTATGTTGGCATCCAATTTTATATTTCATGCTAGGGCTAAGCACATAGAAATAGATGTTAATTTTGTACGGGAAGAAGTTGCTCAGTTGAGCCATTTGGTCAAATTATGTTTCTCTCTCTACCCTTCTCTTTCCCCCCCTTTATGTTTCTTGATACACCCAACATTTTAAGCCTATGTCCATAAGATCGAAAGAAAACAAGAAGAAAGGAAAAATAAAAAAGGAAAGAAAATAAAACAAATTATATTATATCCACTTACTTGTATTATTTTAATTGAAAAATAAGGATATAATAGTGATTTTTTAGTATTTACATTTTTCACCTAATGTTGGAGAGATTAGAATTGATATGCCCCATTAGAAACTTTATCCACTCTATGTCCTTTCCATACTTTTTTCTTTTTTAACCAAACAAACTAAATTACTATTTTTCATCTAATTTTTCCTCCACCCACTTCCCCTTTTCCATCATACCATCATACCAAACATAACTTAGTGCAGACACTAACAGAATTTGAAGAGAAGATTAAGAGGGCGTTTGGCATTACAGTTGGAACTCATAGTGAGAACATTTTAATTGGTCATTTAATTAAGATCGATTCATTTTTGGAACGACTAAGTCTCTATTGTTTCTAACCGAGATTTACATTTCTATAAAGTGTTAGATTCAATCAGTGATTTCTAAGCAATTTTTACGTTTACAGAAAAGTACGTACCAACATGAAAACACGTCCAAAATATACAAGGGAACAAAAGGCAAAGGATTCCTGGCAATTGATGATGAAAGACCTAAGCAACAAGCTGCCAAAGATGTTTAAAAGAATTTTCCGTTGACTGAGCACGCGAGTACATTATTAAAATAATTAGTAACATGATTTGTCATTATTGTATTGACCTGATCATTATCTTTGTTATAATAATTTTTTTTTTCCAATCAATTGTAATCCAGACAAATAGGTTGCTCAAGCCTAAAGAGATGTGGACATCGATTAAAAATTAATATGTACTCAAAAATCAAAGTGATAGAAAACATCCAGAGCAAATTAACAACGGCACAACAAGTACAATTTAGGAAAAGCTGTTTTGGACATTTCCTTGGCTTCAAAATCACAAAGTTTGCTACACAGTTGTTTCATCACCTTGTGTGCAGGAGATGTGAAAGCAGTAACCAGAGTGAGCTGCTTTTTAACATTGAGGGGAATATATTGAGGTTTGGAATAAGGGAATTTTCGATGATTACAGGCTTATTGTGTAAGCCGGAACCTCAATTGAACGAAGATGACCTTCCACCTTCGGAGCTTTGAAAGAAATACTTTCCATATCATGAAAAGGTGACGAAGATTGATTTGCTGAGCACATTCAAGTCTAAAGAGTTAATTGGTCCTGATATTAACATGGTCCGTTTAGCTATTCATAATTGCATGGAGAACCTGCTCATCGGTGGAAAAAAAAATGTGCAGACCTCCATTCTTAATTGGAGATTAGTAGAAGAAATGGATCTCTTTAATGATTACCCTTGGGGTACTGTTTCATTCAAATAGACAATCAGTTGTATTCATCGAGCAACCGTTCATAAAAAATATATGGGATAGCAGGGTTTCCTTATGCTGTAATAGCATGGGCTTTTGAAGTGATGCCAGCCCTTGCTTCAAAAGGGTACACAACACTAGCTAAGTCATAAAAATATGCTGCCTAATATGTTGAAATGGACATCGTCTGCCCAACCTAACTTCAAGAGTTTACGTAAATATTTCTTCGATCCCAAAGATGGGGGTGTGTATTTAATTTTGCTATAATTTCAAATTTTTATTTAATGTTTCTTTAAGTAAATGACTGAGTCATTGCTACATGTTGTTAAGAAACTAACAGCAACATCAGCAGAGATGCAAAAGAATTACATGGAGCCTGATGCATTTAGGTCCAAGAGTGATGTTCCTGCACAGAACATTAAAGATGCTAATATTCCCAATGTTGAAGAGCTAATGAGGATGTGCAAGACACTATTGCATGATTGATGGCAGATTACAAAAAGTTGAAGGTCACTACCCAAAAAAATTCAAAGAAGCTGACAAAAATGTATAAGATGTTAAGGACATACACACACATATGGTTGGTGATTTCCTGTCCGTACCAAAAAGTATTCAATCAGAATACTTTAGTATTCTGGTAGATTACTTAGTGGTATTATGTTAGAATACGTTTTTGGTTGGTGCGGAGATATTTTTAAAAAGAGATATTAGATTGACCTTTGACTAATCTTTTTATAGGAAAAAATCATTAATTAAACCATTATATATGTAGTAATATTCCAAAGGTGTACTCTTTTTGAGGCATGCTTCAAAATCTCCCTAATATCCATACCATGAACAACTTAGATGAGCTTACACTCAGCAAGCACAAACTTTCAACTCGCGATACATAATTCCATCAAATAATGGATGACATATTACTAAGTAGCCACCCCAATGGAACATGCCCAATATGACAGAAAATTTCTGCCATAGATATCCGTACCAGTAGAGGTTGGTATGACAATTAGTTATCTAAAATTTTCATTAGCAAACAACATCAAGGAGAACCTTCGTTCCTTAATTTTTATTTCCCTCACCTACATATTGTACTCTTACTTACTTTCTGTTTTGCATCCCTCTTACTATACATAGTAAGTGTTTGCTCAAGATTTTTACCTCAATTAAATAGTGGTATGGATTTTTGATCTGTTGGTCAATGTATAATTTGATAAGACATTTAAAAGGACCATTTTACCCTCAAGCCCTTACTATCAAACTTTGGGCTGTCTTCGTCCTTACTGTGTTGCTATCGGAGACCAGAGATACATGCGAGCAGCTTGTCCTCGGTGGATAGATCTACAATGATCTAGATGATTTCCAGCGACTGCTATCTCGGCAAAGATCTAAACAATAGTGGCACTAGCGTTACTCTTTCTCCGTTTGACGTTGATTCAGCTACCTTAACTGTCAGATCTCTGGCAGCGACAACTTCTTTTTAATTTTATTTTTTTTGTCTTTTTTTTTTCAGTAGATGAAAATAATATATTCTGATAATGCAATGAAATATATTAAATAACTTAGTAAGTTATCAAAAGTATTATATGAGAATACTCTCAGGCGACCAAAGGCTAGCACCGGCACGGGGACCCATATTGATTATCAAAAGTAGAATGGTAGATTACTAAAAGTATTCTATTAGAATATTCTTTGACGATCAGTACTGACAATTGGAGACCCTCGGTGTTCTATGCTGATTCCTAGGTTAAAGGATATTCTGGTAGGTGGTAATCTATCAGACTACCTTTTCAAGGCTAAGAGTAATTTTAAAAAGACATTTTATATTGTCCTTTAGGTAACCTTTTAAGAGATCAAAAATCCTAAAATCACCATAGAGGAGACAATGTTCATGAGGTGTGCCCTTTGAGGTGTAGTCCTCAAAATCACCCTTATTTTTTCCTTAAAGTACATGTGGCTTAGCTTTATCGCAAGCCAAAAATTTTGCCTTGGCCCAAATATCACTGATTCTCTCGTTGATAAATAACCCTAGTCACCATTTTAAATACTGATAGGCAATTTTCTCGTTAACCTATTAATTAATAAGTGGTAGGGATGCACGGCAGGAGGCATAGGTGGTTTACGGGATTCTTTTTTTTTTTTTTTTTTTTTTTTTTTAAGCTCAGTGGTTTATAAAAAGTGCAAAACATAACTGCCCAAACTTTAGATGGGGCTCTTTTGGCAAGTGGCTTGCTATATGTATCCTATCATTTTATAGATGTTTACTAAAGTTTCAAAGTAGATGACATAAGCAATAAAAATCAAATATGATTATTGATAAATAATTATTATAAACACAATTTCAGCTCAGTATGTAAATGCACAATCAGAATCTGAAATCATACCATAGTTCAAAAGTATAATCTTATACATAATCCAACATCCAAAAGTCCAAAGCCTGATAAAGAATTTACTGGGGGGAAAAAAAGAAGAAGAAGAAGAAAGCAATATCATATGTAATCTATTGTATTGTATTAGCACCATAAAAAATCCAATCACAAAAAAATTACAAATTGAAAAATAAGAATAAGAATATCAGGTTATCAATAAAGAAAGAGATAATAAAGTGAATAATAATAAGAATAATGCATATATATCTCAACTGTTTCATAGCATACATTTGTAAAAAATTATATGTAAGGTATATATATCAAATATATCAGACTCTTAAGTTCTCAAATCTAATTAAATTAGATATATATGTATATTAAATAAATACATAATATTCTGGCGGATGCAGCGATTTCCAATCACCTTCTCAAACTCCAATGCGCATCTTCCTGCAAAAAAATGGCGGAACCGCCTCACCAGTTTGAAGAGTAGTTTTACATATACCTATTTATAGCTGGGTGGAGCGGAGCAGGCAAATATGCAGGTTGCGGATATTTTTGTACATCCTTAGTCAGCAGGGATCTATCTTAAATGGAGCGAGAAAAACCTGATTTAAAATAGTTTGAGTTATAAATGTGTTTAAAATTTAATGCCTGCAAGTTATGGGACAAGAGCAAATTTAGGAGTCCCTTCTTTTAGTCCCTGTTTAATTAATTATCATTTTTATATTAAAGATATCATATATGTTTTAAATACATCTTTTAAGTATTTTATACTTCAAGGACTCCTTCTAGCATTAAAAATTAATAATGATAACTAAAAAGGACTTCTTTTAACCCATAGGACACTAAAAAGTGCGCGAGATATATATATATATATATATATATATATATATATATATTTTAACCTTTTCACATCATTTATTTTTCTCTAAAGTTGGTTTGCAGGGTTGATGTAATATTAACAGAAGCAAGATGAATCTCTTTTAGAAGATCTCTGGACACTTCTGAGAGCTGGGAGACTCGAGGAGGCACGTTGTAGTATCTTCAAGACAAGTAAGCAAAGTTATGAAAGTCATTAAGTTATTGATTAGCTTACTTGCGTCTTGAGTTGTTCTCCTAATGCATGCTAATATTTGACAACTGTGACAGTCATCAGTCCTTATAACAAAATGGATAAGTTATGTCGTCTCTCATCATTTGAGAATGAATGTATGTTGATACTAGAATACAAATCAAGATTTTATTTTGGATGATAGGCTTAAGGGAAAGATTCTAAGGGATTCAGAAATGATCACTTTAGGTTTAGATTAATTCACTACTTAGGGATACAGAAAACACCATCCCAAATACATAATTAAAGGATAAATTAATACTTTGCAAATCCACCAAAGAGATAACAATTTTGGGATAAAATTGAAAATAATTCAGATTTACTCTTGACAACTCAACTCATTCACTCATTTCATTTTTTTGACAAAAGATTGCAAGCCTATTTATAGGCCTTCAAACCCACTTTTTTTTTTTTTTTTTTTTAAGGAAACCCACCCACACATATTCTTGACACAACACTAAAACCAAAGAACCTTTAAATTTCCAAAGCCCCAAAATAAATACAAAAATAACAACGGACTTTTAAAATTCGGAAACTCCTAAAAATAAATACAAATACTTAATAATTACTAAAACTACCCAATAAATTCAAATTATTGGACTTAGATATAAATGAAAGGCTTTTGAGTTCTCACTCATTAAGACAAGACCTTAAGATTCCACTAACTCCCAAATTAATAAATATTGTCAATCAATTTAAGAGTGGTTTTGTCTTTTGATGTTTTCAATGAATCAGATATGACCATATCACTATCATCCGTGTCATATATGATGGTTCATAAGTAAAGAGACCAGCTCTTAATGGTATAGAGTCTTTTGGGGTGAGCTTAAGAACAAAACCGTACATGTATGATGTCTAAAGCAGATAATATCATACTAAAAGGAGGCATGGGTTGTTACAATGATATCAGAGACTATACTCAATCAGAAGTGTGGCCAACAAGGATGTTGGGCCCCAAAAGGAAGGGTGATTGTGATAGTCATCAATTCATACAAGAAAAAAGGTAAGCTATTCAGTCTTAGAGGATTGATATATGTGCTAGTTCATAAGGAAGGAGACCACCTTCTAATGATATGAGGCTTTTTAGAATTAACCCAAGAGTAAAATTGTGCGGGCATGAGACCCAACACAAATAATATTATACCAAATTGAGACATGTCCTTACAATAGTATCAGAGCATATACCCAGCCAGAAGTATGGCCAACGAGGACGTTGGGCCCCAAAAAAAAGGGTGATTGTGACAATCATGATCAATCACTATAAGAAAATTGTAAGTTATACAGTCTCACATCACTTGAGAATTGATATATGTGATAGTTTATAAGTAAAAGATTATCTCTTAATGGTATGGAAAGCTGCAACTTTGTGTCCATTTGGGGGATTTGATCAATTTTCTTATGTCCTAAAAAAATGGAAAAATGGGATGAACAGAACTTTACAAACTTTAGTAGTCATTGGACTGGAAAACAGCATAGGTCACCAATAACTCCTTTGGATATGGTTTTCTTATTATACCTCAGAGGTAGTCTAAAAAATCCTATCAAACAAATTTGTTCTCTCGTAGAACAAGTTTTTAAATGATCAACACTAAAACCTATTGTCTGCACGCCCCTACGTATTGGCAAAAAAGGACACGCATTTTTCTGCAAAAGGCTTCCAAATTATATATGTACCTTTATATTGGGTTGTAAATATGATCTACGTCCTCATGCAGATTTCGTTGTTCTTTAGGTTGTATATTTGCACTTTGCAACATGTTTCAAGTTACATACGCTTTGGCATTTCATGTATGATTGATGCATTAACTTATCATTCGTATACAATAGGAAGAAATGAAATCAACTTTAAAACTAGATGAAATCAAAACAACACGATGAAAGCTCAAATGATTTTTTGAAAAAAAATGTTAAAAGTTTGAAGGAAATTTATACATTTGCATCTATCAATATCGTATTGTATTTTTTTTATAAGTTAGTTTGAAGGAAATTTATATTTTGAATATATCAATATCATACCATAATTTTTGGTATGTGATTTAGCTTGATTTTTCACTTCATGAACTGTCCCCGTAAGAATACAAGACTATTGAAATGAAAGCGGTAATTTTTTTTTTTCACTTTCTTTATCCGTTAGGCTATGCATCCTACCACATGGTGGAAGTTTTTTGTTTTTGTTTTGTCTTCTTTTATTTTGTTTCTTGTTAAGTGGAAAGTCCTGAAACTAAATGCACGGATGAAAAGTCAACACATATTTAATAGGCATTTTTATGTCATCTTGTTTTTTGCAATAAAACCAAATTTGACGACATCAGTACTCTCTCCATTTTTCCTTTTTTTTTTTTTTTTTTTTTTGGGTCAAAAAGCAAATGATTCTGTCAGCAGATTTATGATTATTTTATTTCTTAAACTAGTTCCTAATTTATTATCTAATATTAGTCTTTTTAATAAGCTTTTATATACTCTTTAAGCTCGTCGGCTGCTTCAAGCCTGATATGTATGTCTTGAGACAATACAAGGACAGACTCCGTTTTCTTATCTGTTTTTGTTACAAAAAATTTTCTTCCATAGCCAATCTTGAGCTTGATGGAATTGCAACTTCAGATTACATTACTTGGGTTGGCAAAAGTGCGAACCCAGTGCCTCTTTTGCATGAAACCATGCAGAGATGCGCAAGAACACATACCGTCGCGGAAGGGAAAGCTTGCCATGCGCAGATTATTACCATTGGATTACGATCAGACACCTTGACGTCGAACATGCTTATCAATATGTACTCGAAATGTGGTTTAGTTGATTGTGCTCGGAAAGTGTTCGATGAAATTCCTGAACGAAGTTTAGTTTCGTGGAATACGATGATGGGGTCACTTACTC
>CM046364.1:2834686-2862064 GCA_025413025.1 Ficus hispida | reverse complement strand
CCATTCGCTGATAATTCCAATGTCCATGAACCAATAAAAGGGGAACCAAGAATCGGAACTGCCCCATCGCAAATCCGATGCCATGACAGCCTGCCGACCCTCTTGGCCACTTATGCCAACTCAATCAGCCATTTGGATCATTGAAACATCATTAGCACCTGTTTTAAATCCAGCTCAAACATCAGCTTGAAATTCCAGCAAAGAGAAAGTAAAAAAACGTTTTCAGGATTTTGGGAGAAAATATACCATCCCAATGGCCAGAGTCATGTCTGAAGTCCGGTTCTTTACAAGGGCAACAATTCAGCTTTTTGTAACGGAGCCACTCGGCAACATAACACTGCTGAGCACTTACTCGCCAACTCAAAGAGCTGCAATTTAGCAAATAAAATTGTATTAGAAAAATAAGACATCATCCAAGTCTTAGCTAAGAAGACCGGGCCAAGAAGAAATTACCTGTTCTTCAAGTTCGCTGTCAAGAATGTAAACAAGGCTAGTACATCAATGATCAAGGCTACCGGATTTGGAGTGGCTCCTGATGTCCCTTCCGTATTGTTAGTACCCCCAAAGATACAGTTACAAGCCCTTTAGCCGTTTTTATCGCCTCTTGTAAACTTCTTCTACAAGACTCCTTGGAGCTACTGTTAATTATGATCTGGGTCATCTGGGAAGTCAGGAGCTTTGAAGAGTAGCCTATTGATATCGCAGTTTCTTGCTTGTCACCCGTTAAAACCCAAACCTTAGTCCCAGCTGTTCGTAGTGACTCTATTGCTTCTGGACTCCTTTTTGAAGTTTATCTTCAATTCCAGAGGTACCAAGTAAGCTTAGATTGTTTTCTATGCTGGCTGCAACCTGCGAAGTAGAGCAGCCCGACCCATCAAAGCTATGCTTGCTGCCTCAAAGAAGAGTGCCACTGCTCAAATTCAGAAGGACTCAAATCCCGCATCCCGACAACAAGTGTTCTTAAACCCTTTGAGAGTATTATGAAGATGAGCTTCAGTTGTACGTATCATGCTCAAGTTCATTGATTTATCAACACACTAAACATTGTCGTATCAGCACCTTTTGCAAAACTTTTACGGTCTTGTCTGGGCACCCTAGTATGACTGACATTCTCTTACGATCACTATCAAACTCGTGCAAACCCAAAACATTGAACCTGCATTTCCAGAGATCGAGAAATTAATGAAACGAAAGTAATAAACATCCGCAGTTCTTGAAATAAGATTTACGGATCTACCACATTGAGAAACATAACCAACCAACTTAAAATGTGAAAAAGATTAAAAAATAAATCAACCAGGAGGGTGACGTTCAAGTTACCTTTGTCTTTGTCCATGTATATCAACAACTATATGGCCTGACGTTCTTTCAATCAGCATAAAACCATAATTTGCAGCAGCATAAACAAGCGCTTGCTCATCGGGAGACTCTCCTTGATAATCTACCAACTTCACGGTAGGATCAGATGCATCCGTCACAAGAGGAACAATTGTGTTGCAAGCTGCCAATGCAAGGAAGAAATCGTAGACCTGCATTCCTTTGTCTGAATTCTTTCCACTCTCTGATAACTGTAGAAGCTCCGGGTCCAAATTCACCTTCATTTTTTGGCCTCAAATATTCCCATCAACTGATTAAAATAATACAAGGAGTTTGAGAAAGTATAAGACACAGTAAGTAGAGATTATAGCAAATATCAAAATAGTCATACGCTTTAATTACGAAATGGTTTTCTAGAACATATTGATTTACCTTTCGTTGAGTAACCACCAAGATCTTGTTCTGAAATTCCGCCACCGCTGTAATCCACCCCGCCAATGCTAGCACACTGAAACTCCATCTTATTCTCCGTAAGAGTACCAGTTTATCAGAAAATACATACTTGATTTGTCCCAAATCTTCTTTATATTCAAAGCTCTGCACTGGAATCTCGAATTTGTGGCCTCATCATACATTTTCTCATCTCCGATCATAAAAAATGCCTGACCAACACGAACAAGCTCCATAGACACGTACAGAGAAATGGGGATCATAATCTGGAACACGATAACAGACATGAGGAAAGTGAAAAATATCTCCATTCCCCATCCGTAGTAGTTGTAGTTTTCCACCTTCTCCTCAGAGAAGTCCTTTCTTCTGTAGTAAGGTAGGTAATCCAACTCGTCCCTGTGGCGCCTCAACCAAACAGCAGCGATACGGAGACAACTGTACACAAAGAAATAAGAAACACAGAAAGGATGATGATCTCGACGTTCATACGGGTCTCAAGCCGGCTGCGTTTAGATGGGGCTCCAGAGCTGTTGAGCATAGCCTTCGTCTCTCGACCAGCATAACTACAACCCAATGGCCCAACCGGTGTTTTTGAGCTCACAGCCTCGAAGACAACATTGGAAGGTCCAGAGACAGTTTTTTCCCATTCATTTCCAAATTTGCCTGGAACCCATAAATATTCCGATTGGGTTTCTCGCACCTGATCACTCCACTAACCTTCTCCTTCTCGGGCAACTTCGAGAGTGTTTCTTGTTTCGCGTACCGGTCTTCAAATTCGATTCGCCATCCAAATTGATAGTCTGCAATATGCAACCCCAGTCGGGTCACTAGTTGAGAGCAACACCATGTCACAAGGAATGGTCTCATTTGCTCGAATCTTGATGATTTCACCAACTTTTATGTCTTTCCATTTTTTCTCTTGGAACTGATTGTTGATCAAAACCGAAGCCAACCGATTATTCTCGATCTTGTCCGACCTATGCCGCCTATAGTCTTCATATGCATCCTTAACTGCAGTAACTAGAAGCACAAAGGCCAAAGGCAAAATAGAAGCTGTTCTGCCGAAAACCGCCAGCTGAGGCAGCTGATTAAGCACGGCTATCACAAGGAAATAAACGTATGCCACCCTATGAAATGCTCAAACAAATTCCTAGGCAAAAATGTTAAGATTGAGTACTTTGTGTCCTTATCGAATTCCTAGCAAATTCGAACCTCTCATTGGTCTTGCCAGGATCATCTATATACACCAACCTGGCCTCATCCTCATTGATCTCCTTCTGTGATATGTTAAAGGCCTCCGAATCCCCTGCTCTAGACCCAAACCTCACGGTTTCACGCCGAGATCGCCGAAAGTCACTTCCCGAACGGAATTCCTGGACTGAGACGACGAAATGCTTCTCCGAGAAGAAGAGTTGTTGAAAACAGACTCAATACTTGGGAATTCTCAGCAGGGTTTTTGGAGTCCATCCCGGAAAACCGACCTGGATAGACTAGAACTCGGTATTCCTAACTCAAACTCTACCGTTATGGTGGGCAGATACTGGGTTTTGGGTGTTCTGGGGTGTCAAAAACAGATTCACAAGTTTTTTTTTCAGGTCATGATCTGGGATCAGAGACCTCTTGAGCATAAACCAGTCAATAATTACACAATTCATACAATGCCCAGATAGTGAATCTTATCAAAGAACAAAAATTTACAACAAAAACATAGACAGAAACTAATACAACAACACAAACTGTACAAAAAAATCGAATATTTGAGAGAAACAGAGAATAAGATAACTACACTTTTGCTTTTTCTAACCTGGGTTTATGGAACTTAGAAGCTTAAGCACCAAGGCAATCTAGAGAGAGAGAGAGAGAGAGTTTGTGAGAATGGTGGAGGAGAAGCTGGTTCGTCTTGGGTAGAAATGGGTGTTGGAGAAGCGTGTTGTGTTGGGCGACAAATATGAGAAGTCAAAGCCATTGATGGAAGCTACATAGAGAGAGATAGAGAGAGAATCTAGAGAGAGAAAGAAGAGAGAGAGAGAGAGAGAGGCGGCTACTACAAGAAATGAGGAAGAAGTCATAATAGGGTGGCGACAGCAAACCCACATAGGAAATCAAAAGCAAAAACAGACCCAAAATAAATAAAAACTCTTCCAATCAAATCAATCAATTTTCTTTTTGGGAGTTGCAATAAACAAATGAAAAAGCAGCTCTCTCTCTCCCTCGGAGAGGGAGGGATGGATATAGTCTTATAGAGAGAGAGAGAGAGAGACCGTTCTACTCCTGCTTTTTCAAAACCCTTCTAGAAGGACTGCTGAATGTTGATCTGCTGAGCAATTTAAATTTAAATTATTCTTTTTTTCAACATTATCTTCCGTTACATTTATTATTTATTTATGTTCTTTTGTTTTGGTTTTTTTTTTTCTTTTTTATTATGACACGAGTGTGGGACTGTCTGCTGCTTGGTCCAGATGTCTGAATTTGACCCAAAAGGATTCTCTTTTCCATAATTTTTCAATGTACGACTAAATCAACGTGTTAAGGAGAAAAAAAAAACATTTTTTTATTTAATAAATGAATTTGAGTTAAAAAATATCGTTTGAATTAAAGATTTTTATTATTTTTTAAAAAAGATAAAAAAGATAAAAAATTTTTTAAAAAAAATAAAAAAATACAATTTGAATTCATTTATCAAATGATATCAAAAATCATTTCATTAACAAAAGAAAATTTGCTTTAATTTTTATATAAGAAATGTAATTATATGTTTATTAAACCGTAAAAAATATAATAAATTATTAAAAAAAAAAGGTAAAGTAAGAAGAAGAATATCAATAATTTTTTTTAATATTTATGTGACTATTAGATGGTATGCTCTTTTTTTAATAATTTTTAACTTTAATAATTTTAATTTTATCAGTGTAGTTATTAAAATATTATCTTATATGATCAGACAATTATTAATACATAAAAACTTATAAAAATATCTAAATAAATTTGATATTCATTCTTTTTGACAATTAATTAATAATAAGTGGATATAATAATTGTCATTCCCTTTTTCATTTTGGTAGAAATCTCACTAAACTCTTATTTCATATTTTATAAGTAAATATGCATTAAAATAGGTTGATATCTTCACCCTTTTTTTAATTAATGGTTATAAATTATTTTTTAATTATATAAACTTATTTTTTTTAAATTACAAAGCTTAAAATTATCAAAAATAAATATAGTATTTGAAATTCAGAGCAAAAAAAATTATAGTTTTTGAAATAATAGTATGTTGGAGTATAAAAAAGAACAAGATATCTAATTTTTAATTTTCATTTTTTTTTGTCTCAAATATGATGATATTGACATTTGCACTAATAAAGACAGAGGAGGTTTTTTATTTGGAGAATTCTATGATTTTAATTTTTTTTATCAAATTTTCTTTTAAAATTAGCATACTTTCTCAAATTACATGTCATGTAATCTAACGGCTCAAAATAATAAAGTATTCGAATATATATTAAGAATTTATAACTAAATAGTTTTTTTTAAGTATTTTAATAAATGGGTGAAGTTTTTAAAAATTAATTAAATATTATTTTTTTTAAAATGATTAATAAATTTTTTTAAATGGTTAAATAGACCACATAATAGTCAATCAGTGATTAATTTACTGTAAGTCAATTACTGAATAATAATAACGTAAATCACTAAATTTCATAGTCAATTACTAATTGATCATTAGTCAATCACTAATTTTTATAATTAATCACTGATTGATCAAATCTAAAAAATAACAGGTGGTTATTTTTTTAAATAAAAAAATTAGAGTCATCTATTAAATTAGGTGAATAAAAAAATCACACAACCTAATTATATATACCTATCTAAATGCTATAAGCTTATTTTTTTAACCAACGCTAAAATATTCCTGATTCATTGTTTATTTAATTTTACATTCTTTAATTTTTTTTTTTTTTTTCATATTTAATGTCCACGCTTATCATGTTCTAACAAATTGCTTTAGCAAAAAATAATCACAATTGTTAACTGTTTCCTACTCAACAATTAAAGCTGAAGATGTCTGTTTCGGACGAGGATCTTGCTTCAAATAATGAATATTTTGAAACTCAGAGATTTTTGCTTCTTTTTTGTTTTTGTTTTTTGTTTTTTTTGGTACAAAAACTGAGATATTTTTGTTGAATTCTATATTGTGTGTGGATATTGAAAAATTCAATTATTTCTTCGGATACAATCCAACGTTAAAGTAGCAGTAGTTAATGTAGGGATCAAATCTACTCATTTAATAACACATAAAATTATGTAAAAAGAAAAAGAATACACGCACATTCTATTATATAAGTGGACAATTTTTCAGCATACTACTATATGCAAAGAATCATATAAATTAGAATATAGTAGACATATTCTTTTGGTACTTACATACTTCTTTCATCTTGTTAATTACTATGATCAGAATTAATTAGAATTTCTAGCTATTTTTAAATTAGCTCTCTAATTTTTTCCCCCAAAACGCAAACATATCAGCATTACAAATTGGGATTTTAGCACTGATGATCCCAAATTTATCAATCCTTAACAACTTATTTCGCGTTTGGTATACCGGTTTAGAATGTAATTTTTACATTAGGGTTGGTTGATTTTTCAAAAGCTAGTTGAAAATTTATTGACTTCTTAAAAAAAATATATGAAAATTGATATGAAATTTTTTGGTACAAACCTGATATTTAAATGCAAGCTTAATTTTTAGTTTTGATAGTTTATATTTATACAATACAATTCAAAACAAAACAAAGAAAATCAAATGAAGAAGGAAATCAAAGATTTGGTAGCATGGGGGACTCTGGCATTGTTGTGAGCGAACCAGATCAAAAAGGACGGGACTGCAAAGGGAATCGGTGGGGTTAAGGGAATTGTGCAGTTGATTGGAGAGGTGAGGGAGTTTCCTCGTTGTGTTCGCGTTGCCATGGGATCTTTTTTTTGTTTATTTATTCTTTTATAAAATAATGATAACTTATATGTCACATAAGTTGACATTCAATATTTGGTATTGGAGTTGGTTTTCTTATCATTTTCCCTTATATAAAAAAAACAAATACTATAACCGTCTTTTATCTCCTTAAACTTCGTTAAACTTAACGGGTGTGATTGTCAACAACGTTATGTGGGCCGACTAGGACAGAACAAGGTGTTAATGAAGGTTCCAAGACAGATATCTCTGAGTCCTGGTTCAGAGCAAGGCGGATCTCCGTGCCGAGTAGCTCCCATCCAACCAAGCAACACTAGAAAGGCAATCTCCACACCTGCAACAATTCCTTATTTCTCATAACTGAATTCCAAACACATAAAGTAGTGGCACATATGATGCATAATCCATAATCTCTGTACGTGTGGTAAGATTAGGTTCAATAGTTTAGATCCAGTCAGGACCAATCGAATGAACATTGTGCATGAAATTATAAACACATTAATAGTGGCACACATGACGCATAATGCATAATCTATGTACAGATAGTTAAGATTGAGTTTGCTCGGTTCAATGGGTTAGATCTAGTTATTACTGATCGCGATAAGAAGAACCACCGTTATTAAAAAACAAAACCAAATACTAACAAAATAAGATAAAAAAACTAAACTAATCGGGGTAAGAACCACCATTATCATTAACAAAAAAAATTATAAAAACTATAAGTCAGAACATCGAAACATCAAGGAGAGTGAGGCCCCTCAACAGTAGTAGAAGAAAATAGCATAAAAGGTAAACAATTGACAAACACATGTCTCTTACGACGACAAAGACCAACACATGTTTTACGATATGACTCGTCTCCTCCTACAGAGCAAAATCTTCAAAAGCCAAGCCAAAACGATGACCAACACGTTCGAAAATGGCTCACCACTGGCATCAATGCAACCCCATTCACAGCTTCGATCTGACATCCCTTCACAAATGACATAAACCCTACTTCTAAACTTAGCATCTGATTGAATTTGTAAATAAAATTTGGTAGTCGAGACTCAACAGTGCACCGAATCTCCAATCAATTACGCTTTCCTCCATCTCTCGCTCTTCTTTTCCCAGGCCCGGATCAGCTTTTATTATTTTTCCATTGTGATTTTCATAGTATAAATGACAACATGATCCGTCAGCTAATATATATATATATATATATATATCTATATATATATATTTGACAACATGATCATAACTCCACCTGATAATTAATTGTGCGCTTATCTCGTTCACTTCACAAAATCTACCATTTGGTGTGTCCCCTCCGGTCTGGTCAGGTCGCAGTTCTGCCAAAATTAAATAAATAAATAAATAAAGCAGAACATGGATTAGTTCCATCACTTTAATTCAACATTTCGTCAATAATTATTGTCACAATTTGATGGACATTTAATGAATTCGGTAGCAATTTAAAAGCTTTTTGTAGTTACGAGACAAATGTTCAAATCGTCATGGTTTATGTGTACTTTATTTTCTTTCTTATATAAAAAAGTGTACTTTATGAATGTCTTTCTTATATTCTAATTTGAGATGGTATTCTCATCCTCTAGGCTACACATACATAATACAAGCGCCGGCATTTTTTTTTTTTTTTGGTTAATTTAGGAAAAGTGTTTACGATTCGTTGCTGTCATAGCGCTATTATCCAACGTCCTTTAAGTGGATTGATAAGATGTTCATTCTTCTCGCTGAATACTTAGTTCGAGTCGTCATCATCGTATTGATCAAGATATATAGACAATCCACTTCGTAAGTATCTGGATATTCCAACCTCTACCCGTATAACTCATTTAGTATTTTATCAAAATAAATAAATAAATAAATAAATAAATAAGCAACTTAAGCATTTTCCTTTCTATCATGGGGTGACAATTGAGGTTGGGATGTGTTAATATGATTCGAAATTTTTACAAAATTAACATGATTACTGTAATTAATAAACTAATCATATTCGGTTTAACACGATTAACTACATGTCATTTTTGACCTAATTAAACATAATGTAATCTAAAAGTTTAGATGATTAGTTAAATACAAATGACATGAATTTTAATACTTATAGCTGAAATCCACTTTTTTGTCTTAAATAAAAAGATAAGTCGATCTATAAATATGTTTTAATAGTGTTAAACTAGTCATAATTATATTGATTTTTTTTTATTAAAAACAACAATTTAATAGGTTGTGCGTGTTGGCACAATCAACATATTAACTAAATGGCTATTTTGTAATGTGCCCCTTGAACTTTTCGAATTTGGTAATTTAGTCCTTAGACTATTTTTCCTTGAATCAACTTTCTGACCTTATAATTTTTGACAGTTCACTCATTTTGCTAAAATCCATTAAAATATGGACGGTTTATTTGCAAATAGCTTGTACAATATCATTGCTTACCACTTTTGCTTGATTTCAATTCAAATTAATAAATATACTAAAGGAAAGCTAAAATTCACTATTCCTTCTACAGTAACGCATAGTGATGTACAGTGATTTTTGTTTTTCTCTCTCTGATTTTGCTTCATTAGCTACAGTGATGCACAGTACTCAACAGTGTTTTTGCTACAGTAAATGAACAGTACATGAACAGTGAATGAACAGTAATAAACAGTATTTTTACCTTTTTCTACAGTATAATGACTTTTTTATCCTTCATTACTAACTATTTTTTTCCTCTGTTACAGTAATATGCTGGTTTTACTATTTATTTTTTTATTAATTGACAATTTTATCCTTGACTTTTAGTTACTTTTACTACTTGATACAGTATTGGAACAACTTTGTCCTTTTAAAATTATTAATTGACGATTTTACCCTTCGTTTGTAGTTGCTTTTTTTCTTTGCTACAGTGTTATCCCTGTTTTACCACTCTTTTTTTAGTTGCTTTTCTTTTTCCTACAGTGTGTTATCAGTTTTATCCCTATTTAGAGTTTGTTTTTTTCCTTGATATTGTTTTTGTCATTTTTTTTCCGCTAAATTTTAGACATTAGATTCCGATCTATTGTTATATTGTGTTTTTCTCGCTATGCCTTTTTTTTAATTTTTAAACGATTTTTTACTTTAAATTTTTTATCTATATTTCAGATTTTTTTTTTGGTTTTTTTTGCCTTTTTTTTGCCTTTTTTGCTATTTTTTAAACACTTTTTTTTTTTAAGATTCGACATACATTTTTTTGTGTGTCTTTTTTGTTTATTTTGTTTTATATTTAAAAAATCTTTTTTTTTAATGTTTTTATATGTATATAACCTGACAAAAATTTGTTTTTTTGTTTTTTTGTTTTTTTTAATCAATAAAAAAGAGAACAAAATAAGATATATATTTTATTTTATTATAATTTTTTTTGTTAGAGTTAGTTTTTTCCGGTTATTTTGAATATAAAGATTTTTGTGTTTTTTTTTTGTTTTTTGTTTTATTTTTATTTTAATTTTTTTTCTTTAAATGAGTATGACTGCTAATTTTTTTTTTTTTTGCTTTTGTTTTCGCTTTTATTATTATTAGTACTATTCACTATTAGGGGAGATTTTGAGAAGAATATACTTATTATAATTATAATATTTATTTTCACGAACTGTTTTTATTATATAATACTCAATTTTTTTTACTTATTTTTTCTTCTTTCTCCGTGCAAGGCACGGGTATTAAACTCGTTTCTTCTAAAGTTTAGGATCAAATTCAAGTTATAATTATATTAGGTTAAATTTTTTAAAAGAATTCATATTAAAATTAAGTAAAATTGATTCAATATATCTTTCGTGGGTTGTAATGTGTAAAGTATGTGCAAAAACTATTGAAATCTTAATATATTTGATAAAAAAAATGACTGAATTATTAAAAATTATAAATTTAAGAGGCTGATTGTTAGGAAATAAAAAATTTAGTAACTAAATTGTCGAATTCAAAAAGTTCATAAGCATCCATTAAAATTAAAAAAAAAAAAACCTAAATAAGTAGATCATATTCAATTTGATATGTTGACACAATGCAATTCATTAACAATATTATAAAAAGACAGAATTCAAGAATTATAAGGAAATTTCAATTATTTGTCACATTAGTTTTGCATTTTCAAATTTTTCTAAAATATTTTTCAACAAAGTTGTTTGGATTTAATATGATTTCGAATTTTCCAAGACTAGTAAATGAAAGGGAGATTCAGAGAAGAACCTTCTACGGTCTGTCGGCTCCATTAGAATTCTTGGGCACGAAAAATACGGTTCAACAAGAATTTTCACACTTATTTTAAGGCACCATAAAAGATTCTAGATCTCTGGGGTGCAAGCATTATTTAAGCAATTTATAATTCACTCCTAATAATCTATCTCTTCACATTTATATGTTATATAAAATTTTATATATTTCCCTTCAAATTTTTTTGTTATATACATTTTAATACTCTATATTTTGCTTTTATTCATAAAATATACCCTATAATTTGAAATATGTATTATATTTATATATCATCGTATTACATTTAACATAAAATTCATTATTTTTTTTAATGTCATCCAGTACAAATGGCCTTAAAAACAATGGCACATTGTCAATATAAACGACATCATCAGATAAAGTAAATGATAAACTGGTCAAGGAAGTGGGCCACACCATTCGAGAGGTATGACACACTCTACCACTACTGGCGGGACACATTACTTCCTGAATGTCCGCCACCACATTTTAATCTTGGGAGCGGATAGGCGGTTTTTGAATACCATTTAAAGTTCGAATACCTATATTTCCGAAAATATACATATATATATATTTTTTTTTTTAAAAAAATCTAAATATGTAATTTAATGTGTCAATTTCCGATTTAACATTTAAATAGAATTTTCTATTGAATATAGCATTATTATTGTTTTTTAAAATTTGACATGTGATATAAGCGGTGTGAAATTTGACACCAACTAAAATATATGTTAAACTTTGATATTTAGTTATTAGTGATTAAAGTATTGAAATTAATATGTAATAATTACAATAATATCATTCTTAATATTTTAAATAACCATCAGCATAATAAGGAATAAAAAGTTATTAAAACACCAACAATAATGTGGTTGTAGACATAATTTCGTGATAATTTTATATTTGATTTCATTATATAAGTCGTAGAGTTTGAATTTTCATATATTTAAGTTAAAAAAAATAATAAGAATAAGTAACAATAATTATAAAATAATAGAATCATTAAAAAAATATACACCCATTCTGTTTAGTACTTACATAGTCCTTTTGTTTAATTATTACTAGTTTTGATACGTGCATTGCACGTGTTGAATCGTGATGAAAATTTTCATAACGTTTAATATGAAGAAATATTTTCTAGAGATTATAAAAAAATACAAATTAATAAACAAAGTTAAAGAGTTAAACTTTATGATACAATCATAAAATACATAATAGTAACAAAATCAAACATTCTAATAAATAAAATAATAACACACAACTCATTTGTTTTTTATTTTATTTTTTCAAGATATATAGAGTTGCATTTTATTATCTCAAAAAAGGTTTTAATCCATTGTTGGTTATATAAAAAATAAAACATTGCATTTAGAAAAAAATGATTGGAAAAAGAAAACTAAAAACGTTTTGAAAATATTACAATGAAGTAAAAGGTAAATAAAAAAAGAGTCAATATAAATATTTTATACACATTTTAATTTATATATAGAGTCACATACACACATACATCTGCAAACAAAGTTTAAAAAAAGCAAAACAGTTTATTTTTATAATATTTTTAGCTGTAGAACAATATGCTAGCGGTAAAATTTATACCTACTTGTTTAAAGTTTTGCACTAAAAATAAGTATAGTGAAATGCTAATACATTCCTAAACATGAGTTCTTACATGACAAATTGTAGTAGGCGTTATCCTAAGCAATATTTGATATATGCCTATTTCCTACATAATGAGCTCCTACAACTACAGTAGGACGGATGATCATTCTAAAAGAAGACAAAAATAGGAAATTTCTAAACAAGAAAACTTGATACAAACACAAATTTAACATGAATATGCCCGAAAATAATAGCAAAATGACATAAAAGCAAAAATGAAATTCCAAAATAAAAGATTTCTATTAACTTTGTTTTGTGAACAGTACTACATATTGACGTTTTTATATATTTATAGATATATATTTCGTTTTGCTTTTCAACTTAAATTTAACTAATATATATTTTTAATCTAAATTTTTATCTTTTTCTAAAAAATCAATAAAAATTATAACTAATTTTTTAAAAGAGTTACTTTTAAAATAAGATCAAACTATCACTCTCAAAAAATTTCGGATATTATTTAAATTAATTACTATATATTTTTTTAAAAAAATTTATATAAAATAAATATTAATACAAAAAAAATCTTTTTTTCCTTCTCCTCTCTCACACTTTGTATGCTTTTCTCTCTCTCTCTATCCCTCAAGCAAAAGAAAAAAAATATTAAAAAAATCCCCTACCCCACTAACCTCTCTCCATCTCTCTCTCTCTCTCTCTCCCCCTCTCTTCTGACTGTGTCAGCCGGAAAAAGAACCAAAAACCAACAACTGCACCCCCCCGTCCCCCCCCCGGCCCCCTCGCCCCACACACACACTTTCTCTCTCTCTCTCTCTCTCTCCCTTCCCCGTGTGTTAGCTGCACAGTAGTAAAAAAAACCTCAAAAAGTTTCAAAACCCAAGTCTCTCTCTCTCTCTCTCTCTCTCTCTCTCTCTCTCTCCCCCCTTCACTCTCCTCCTATGTTAGCTACACGGCAGCCAAAAACAAAAACAAAAACAAAAATAACACTAAAAAACGGTGCATTTTTTACTATAAAAAATAAACAGTAACTTTTTATCTACTCTTTTATATATGTAGGATTACATTATGTTTTTAGTTTTACCAAGAATTATAACTAAATCAATAATTTAAGGATTGATTTGAAAAATTAATAATGCATCAAATGATCATTATCTGAAAATAAAGTTAGGGACTAATGTGTATATAGTCCAAAAGAAAAGAAATCTTAAACACAAAGTTCATAAAAAAATGGAATACCTTACGAAAAAAAAAAAATCTACAATTTGCTATGTATTTAAGATTATGATGTATTAAAAAAACTTAAAAAAAAGAAGAAAAATCAACTAACATGAGAAATTGAGATATTTTTAGTTAAATAATATTAGTTGGGATTTTTTATATTTAAGATTGGTGTAATTTTAATATAAAAGGGCTTCATTTAACTTGAATATAAATATACATTCACAAAAAAAAAAATGAATATCAATATGCAGGTTGAAGTTAAAAAAAAAAAATTGCAAATTACTTCCCTATCAACATGCCTGTAAAAAAAAGTTATTGCTTGCCTATTATATATTTATGAAAAAACTCTACTCTTTTTTTTTTCTTTTTCTTTTTAGATGTTTTGCACTTAAAAAATAATAAATATGTAGTTACAATATGATAAAACTATAATTTGAATTAAATGATCTTATTTTAAGTTCAAGTTTCATAACTCTTACAAGAGCATAATACATAAGAGGCAAAAAGTAAATGTCAGATGTAGTGGCTGTGGCTGTGAAGTAGGACAAAAAACTAAAAATAAAAATATAATAAAAAAAACACAAAAACGGAAAAATCAACGAACATGAGAAATTGAGATATTTTTTAATTAAATAATATTAGTTTGGATTTTTCACATTTAAGATTGTTGTAATTTTAATATAAAAAGACTTTATTTAACTTGAATATAAATATACATTCACAAAAAAAAAAAAAAAAGAAGAAGTGAATATCAATATGCAGGTTGAAGTTAAAAAAAAAAAATGCAAATTGCTTTCTTATCAACATGCCTGTAAATAAAGTTATTGCTTGCCTATTATATATTTATGAAAAAACTCTACTTTTTTTTTAGACGTTTTGTATTTAAAAAATAATAAATTAAAAATAATAAATGTGTAGTTCTAATATGACAAAACTATAATTCAAATAAAATGGTCTTCTTTTAAGCTCAAATTTCAGAACTCTTGCAAGAACACAATACATAAGAGGTAAAAAATAAATGTCAGCTACAATGGTTGTCAGAAAAGATAAAAAACTAAAAATAAAAAAAACACATAAACGGTGTGTTACTGTGAGGAAGAATAAAAAACTAAAAATTAAAAAATTAAAAAAAATATCTAAACGGTACATTCCCTAAAACGGTCTATTTTTTACTACCAAAATGAACATTAAAAAAAAAATGCACCTAAACATTGCAGTGAGGAAGGAGAGAGAGAGAGAGAGAGAGAGGAAAAAAAAAACTAAACTAAACTAAACTAAACTAAACTTTGCTGTGTGGAAGGAAGGAAGGAAGGAAGGAAAAATAAAAATAAAAATAAAAAAAAAGCCAACTAAATGTTGCTATGAGAAAGGAGGGGAAAAGAAGGAATCGGCCATCAACCAACATCCCCGTTGCAACCCAGCAAGAGTGCGAGCCACCACTGCTAGAACCGCGACCTCCGCTGTCGTCGTTAACAACGCCAGCCCCCTCCGCCGTGCGAAGAAGTGAGAGCCGTCCACCGTGGGCCGCACAAATTCGATGAGGTGGGGTTGCCGATTGTCCAGATCCAGCCAAAATCCGTCGCCCACAGGGGACAGTTTCCACCCCCGGCTCCATCGCGATCCCCTCGTAACCTCCGTCGCGATCCCCTCCGTCGTGGATCTGACGTCGCAATGGGAGATTTTTAGATCTGGCGCAGATCGGTCGCCCATGGGGGAGCGCCCCTTGGCCTCCTCTACGCCGTCGCTGCTATTGGAAAATCTCCTCCCTCCGTTCCCATCGTCGACGTTGCTTTGAGGGAGGAGGAAGAAAAAAAAAAAAAAAAAGGAGCATCTAAATGGTGCGTTTTTTACTACGAAAAATGAATAGTAAAAATTTTTCTACTCTTTTAATATAGTTAGATTAGATTAGAAGTACGATCATAATTAGTATTTCATGAAACGCACTTTGACTGTATGATGAATTGTTGAATAATAATTTATTACATGAACAGCTGGATGATTATTTACAAAATAGCTCTTTTAGATCTCCAAACGCTCTTATTTTAGGTCCAAGTACCGTGCACTAGGGTGGTTATTGATAGGTCGCCTTTGAATCAAATTATTTATTAATTATATATAGATATATATGTATATATATATAGATATAGATATAAACCAAAACACGATTTATTGTATAAAATTTGACAGAAAATTTCAACACAAACACAACTCATTCTTATATCTCCTATAATCGTGTCAACTCATAGAATCTATCTTAATTACCAATTGATACAATAATGACTTATTTAATACAATTACTGATACTTTGTAACATGTTTATTGGTTGACTTATTATTTACTTTAAGAAAAACAAGCGAAGTTTACTTTGTAAATTTTTAAAACTCATATAATTTATGTTTAGTTAAATATTTATACTTTTAAATCAATCCAAACACAGGCTATATATTACTCGTGATAATAAAAAATCCAAGCCTATCTAATTCCGTGTCATGTTATCATATCATGGCTTCAATTATCAACCTTACGGTGCATTATTGTATGTGATGTTGCGTCCATTTTCATATATCAACATCAACAAGATAACCTTTGTTTTTTTTAATTGGGTTATTTAGATTTTTTATATATTTAAAAAGTATATATGCATTTCAAAATTTTACGTACCATTAGATTATATATGATATACGACTTAATTTCTCAGTCAATATTTAATATTAATCCAAAATACCACTTAACTTTTTTTATAAAAAGGCAAATAACACTTAGGCATTTTTTAAGTCAAAATTAAGTGTTGATAAAAAAATGGTACAAATTTTGTGTACTCAGTATTATCCGATGGTGTAAAAATATAAAGTTTTAAAACACACTGTATATATTTTGAATAAAAACAAAATATGTGACTTAAAAACATTAACAACCGTTCAAATATAAACACATCTCTTGGTAATTACCAAGTAAAAAAAACGCATGCTAGACGTAATCATTTAAGATGTTAAAATTGTAGAGTTCAGTTTGAATCAACCTTATAGAATAAATAAAAAAAATTTCACATCAATATAAGAATTCACATCAACTTTACAACTTTTTGCTTCACGGCAATCTCATAACTTTCGACTCCTTGATCTTAGACGAGTATTATTTTTCATGTCTTTTGACTTTTGTTATGTGTTTGCTCTATACTCACTATAATTTTTTTTTTCCCCTTCTAGGTCGGGAAACTACTGTTTGCTTTACCTATAATCACCCTAATAAATAATTGTTAATACATATAACAATATATAAGAGAATTCTTTAATAAGCTAAAATATATAATAATAACAATTACAAATTTGAAACTAATAATTAAGCAAAATTTGATAAAAATCGAATGTTTCAAAATTATATTTTATTGAAATACATAATTTCTTTTCTCATAATATTCAATCACTGATTCTCATAAGATCTCAAATTTTTACACCTAATTAATTGTGAATATCTCTATATCGTCACAAAATCTCCCATTTGATGTTCTTCGGTCTGGTCAAGTATGCATAACATGGATTAGTTCCATTACTTTAATATAATTCAACATTTCCTCAAACATTGTCACCGTTTGATGGACATTTAGTGATTTTTTTTTTCTTGGAGGAAATTTAATAAAAAAAAATTTTCTTGGAGGACATTTAAAGAATTTGGTAGCTATGTAAGGGCTTTTTGTAGATATGAGACAAATGAACAAATCTTCATGGACAACACGATTCAAAACTCCTGTGGAATTAATAGGTTAGGGTTGACTATAAATAGGTTAGAAATTGGATGAATTATGGGTTGACACAATTTACATTATTGATAAATTGATCGTATTCGGATTGATATACATAACACGATTAACTATATCTGTCATTTACAATTTAATTATGTATGATGTTAAAAACAAAGAATATGGTTTTTAAAATTTTATAACTAACTTCATTTTTTTATTTAAAAAAAGAAAAAAAGAAAAATTGATCAACAAACATAATAAAACACGTTAATTAATCATAATTGTTTAAATTTCATTTTTTTATTAAAAAAAATTAAATTGATTAACAAACATGTTAAGACACGTTAATTAATCATAATTGCATTAACTGTTTGTTAAATATATTAATTTAATTAATTTTTGCAAACTAATGTAATTGACATGTTTCTTAAGTAGAGTGCATGTTTAATAAATAAATCGTGTTTGAGTTGATAAGTTCTAACACAATTAATAAATGAATGTATATAAATATAAACCATTAACATAAAATGTCACTCCTTGGTGCAAATATCGGCACTTAGATACGAATTTGATGCTATAAGAACATATACATTAACAAGTTTATAAGATGTAGATTGAACTTATCAATTAAAGGGAAATTTCAATTTATCTCATTAGTGATCTTAAATTCTTTTTGTTTTTGTTTTTGTTTTTTTTAAGTTGTTAGTCTAGGATGGAACAATCAATTATGTATAGACTTCACAACTACATTACTATACTTCGTGTCCCCACAAGTTTATTTATTTATTTATAGTTTTTTTAAAGAAAAAAAAAACTCTAATGAGAAATTTGGGAAATTTCTATATTAAAATATCAAAAATACAATTTTAAGATAAGATATTTATCTCAAATCTCATCTTGTTATAAACATTTTAAAACTTCTCTTAATTAGAGTTTCAAAAGTAATTTATCTTAATTAAGAGTAATTTATACTCTTGGAAATTATTACCGTCCAAGCCGATCGGTTGGAGGCGTGAAAGGAAGAGCGCACTGCCCTCATTTCACTCTCCCTCCAATTATTGCACTCCTCCCGGATGTTTACATTGACAAACGAGAGCAAGGCTGTAGCTTAACTTAGATTTACTCTCTTTTTTTTTTTTTTTTTTTTTTAATTTATAGATAAAATCATTTCAATTACTTTTTATTTTTTACGTACCGCGGTGGTTGTTATATATTCTTCATAAAGAATACAGATTATTTTGTCTATTTTCTTGTTTCATACTATTTGGTTAACCATGTTATTAACTGTCTTTTTATGGCTCCTGGTTTAACTTAATTCTCTTTTTCAATAGAAAATGACATCTAGTGATTGAAATCATTTTTCCGATATTGAATTAATTTGTACTTACGCTAACTTTTTGCAAGCAGTAGAATTCTCTTGAAGATTTTCCAAGACTTGTTAATAGATATAAATGAGTTTCAGAGCAGAACCTTCTCTTGTGCTTGTCGGTTACATTAGTATTGTTTGGCATGAAATTCATGGTTCAACGATAATCTTGAGACCGATTAAAAGGAAAAAATAAAAAATAAAAAATAAAAAAGAAGAGGAAATTTATATAATAAGACATCTTATTTTGCATTATCATAAAAATTAATATTTTTGACTGTTCGATAAAGTTTTCTATGGATAAATTTATAAATAATTAAGTTCCATGTTATGTACCGTAAATTTTTAAAATTAACAATCATAAATCATTAAAAATCAACACAAATATTCAAAAGTAATCCTAACTAAAAAAAAAAAAAGGAAAGAAAACAATAGTTTTCACACTCTTTATGACACCAAAGCGTAGAAGCTGTGACTAAAAAAATGTTCTAGATCTCCCGGCCGTAAGCATTATTTAAGCAACTTACAATTCACCTTTAATTATTTCAATATATGTTTATATGTATGAAAAGATAGCTTTATATTCAACCTCATTTGCATCGTGATACGTACATGTATATTATAATTCTTCTTCGGAATAGAAACTTCCTTTCCCCTTCTTGCCCACGTTATCGGATGGAGACTATCAAAATGCATTTTGTTATTACTCATATATAAATTCAAAGTCAATAGTCAACTGGCAAATTAAGTAACTAAAAAGAAATATGACCTTACCCTCAATTCTAAGACTACCCTCATTTTACTTTCTGAATTTTATAAACTCTCATTTTATTTTCTGAATTTTGAATTTAACTCTATTTTATCCATTTGTCAAGATGTCAATTAAAAACAGACGAAAAATTAAGAGAACTAATTTTATTAATCTCATTATATTAGGATTTCTGTTAAAAACAAACGGAAAAAAAAACTAAATGACTGCATACAAATTACTTATTTCTTTTTTTCTTTTTTTTTACTGAAATTTTAATAAAAAAAATAAAATGATATTAAATTTAAAATTCAAGGGTTGAGTGTGAGTGACCCTAAAATTCAATACATAAATGAAAATAATCCTGTGAAATAGAACACAGAAGGGAACTATTATGTAAATGGTGACTATTATGTATTTGGTTTCTCCATTATTCTCCATAGTTCAAACTACAGTTTGGGGTCTATTGGGAATTGCTTTTACAAACAAGCAAAAATTCAACACAATTCTTGCATCCCATAAATTAAAAACCTTGGGAACCAAGCTCGCCAGAAAGAATATAATACAATGGCGAAAAAGAAGGCGAATGTATAGATAGTTTAATTAATGATCTCACCCTCTTCTTCTTGCTCATCCTCCTGTTTATCATTGTTGCTTTCGTCGCTATTTTTGCTATCATCTTCACCACCATCGTCGGTGTCATCATCATCGTCGTGGCTGTGATCATAATCGACAATTTTTTCTACAACGGTGCTGTCATTGTGTTCTACATCAACTTTCACAGCAGTCTGGCACATATTCCCAACCATGCCGTCATTATCCTCTCCAGACCCATCCTTGACTATCACAGCGGGAAATTTCAACGGTTTATCAGGCCAATCTTCGAAGAAAGAGTTCATTACCATGAACCTTAAAGCCTGCAGCAAGCGGCTCTTATCTCTCTTTACATCTGCACCATGAAGCTTCTGCAATAGTGTTGGTTCCTTCCTGCTCACGAATGGAACAGTTGGCGAACCATTCTCATTCAACCTTTGCTTCTTAGAATACCTATCTTTGTTATTGTTTCTTGCTTGTTTACCAAATTTGTTGTGTAGTTTCCCTGTCTTAGCCAATGACCTCGCATTCTCTTCTCTTCCTTGCCCTTGTTTCTTTGGATCTGAGATATAGCACCCTGGGATTTCAGCGACTTCAACTCCCAATTCAGCTTGCTTAGCTAGAATCTCCTTGAGTTGCTGCAAGGAAGGGATTATACAAATCACAAGTCGTAATGGTATTTATGCAAGGCAAATACAATTGCGATATAGATGAGTCAGAAACAGCAACAAAGGCAATCAGAAATGTTACTCAACATTTGCTGAAAGCAAAATGCAAAAGACATTGCATTAGTCAAAATCATCCAAGCACTTGTGTTGGTTAACTACATCAACTTACGGGAAATTGAAGTTTAGCCCCTTGCCGAGGATGTAAGGAACAATAAACGGTTTGGACATGAATGAATTCTCAAGCTTTCACATGCATTAAAGTAACTAAGTTCTAAGTAACACCTTGATGTTGAGAATAGAAATGGATTGCCAGTGGCAACTTTATCAACCACGAGAAGAAGACAAATACAAAGAGTGAAATTTAACGCTAGAGGCATCCTTTAATTAGTTCAATTAGCCAAGATTGAAGAGATGATTCCCTATTCAATTTACATATATCTACTCAATCCCTCTTTCATAACTTCAGGAAAAAAATGACAAATCAGAGTAGAAAATAAATCCGAGAGAGAGAGAGAGAAGCTAATCAACGTACCTTTTGTCGTATTTTGGCTTCCCTCTCAGAGGCCTCTTTGTCTACCAGCTTTTCAGAGTGCTTCTGCAAGTGGGACATAGAATTATCAGGATCCCTTTTAACACATGCAACACTCAGGCAACACAAACTGCAGAAAATAAGACCTTCTCTATGTTGCCTTTCGATGGGTAGTTCTTTCTACGTTCTTCACGCCACTGTTGAATCTCTTGCTCCGAATAGATCAAAGAAAGAGACCTTCTCATTTGAATAGCATGAAAAACACCCATAGGAAAAAGTTAAAAAGTTAAATATTAGAAGAACTAAAAAAGTAGCAGCTGCAAGCTGGAAATTATCAAACAAAGCGTAAAATAGACAGAGAATGAGGAATGAATGGCAGTTAATTACTTTTCTACAAAATTTTAGATTCTTGCTTTAGTTCACTTTCTTTGGATCATGCAGAAGTCAGAACTTACCTTCTTTGTTCCCTCCCTTGTGTCACAGAGTTGTCAATACTAAACTTGTCTGACTTCTGATTGCTTAGCCCTGTGTACGGTTAACAAAATAATAAACACACTCAGCTAGCGTTTGTGGAGTTAGGAATTATATGTTTATCTTAGTCCTCCATAGTTTTGTTAATTCACAGTACAATAGTATAGTGATACGAGTCATACGACAACATTCATGATATTAGACAACAAGTCACAAAGTCAATACGATTAACTACACACCACGCTGAGTCACGTAACAGCTTCCTTGTTTGCCGCCTAGTGTTATTTCTAAGTAAGAATAATTAATAAACGAACTTGGAAGAAAGATTAAGTTCCACAAACCTCTTCCTTTGTCTGCATTAGGGAATCTGAACTTTTTCTTTCCATTTTTCACATGATGAAACTGAGAATTCTGAAATCTACATAAATTGAGTTCCATGGTGAACCACAAGCCATTCATCTAAATGTAAGAGTAGAATAGAGATAATAATAACAATACTTATCATAAAACAACATACCCCCCTTGTGCCATCCCGCTTTTTGGATTCCTTCTAAATTTTTTACTCGACGAATTTTTCCAACTGGAACTTGAAGCATTAGCCCCAGATATTTTTGTACGATTTCCCTGCAACAATCACATGAATGGCGAAAGATGTAGCTCATCCAGTAGTGCATAAATTACTAAAAACATGAAAACAAAAACCACATGAAAATGAAAGCAGGACAAAACTACAAAAGTGGTCGAAACAGAAGAACCAACAGAAGCGGTCGAAACAGTATGGAGATAGATGCCAGTGCCGCTAAAACGACAGACAAGTAAAGAAATTAACAAAGTGACTCAATTGATCAAGAGATTGAAATAGCTTTTCATGAAAGCTCAACTAAAAACAAAGGCACAAATTCAAGTTTTACAAACTGCAGTAAACTTTGCACGAATAGGATAGTTCAATTTTCCACCAGTGGTGCTTACCGGTTGGCAAGACTACTGTTTTTGTTCCAATTACATTTTCCAAATAATAGCAGAATCATGCGAAACCAATTTGCATTTGTCCAATTAGATCAAAGAGAACAAAGATTATAATGACTATGGTAATGCAACGTGCCATGATTAACACTAATCGAGGAATCAAAAGAGAAGAAAAACACCTGTGTTCCCATGAATACAGAAGCTTGTAAGTTACTAGTTTGCTGTGTCTGAATTGGATTAGAGACCGTTGTAGCCAGGTTCGATTGCAATTGCGAAGTTGCAGCAGGCAGGGACAAGTTGTGCTGTAGAATCTGATTATATTGATAATGATTCATGTTACCAATGTGCGAATTGAACCCAGGATTGTGAATAACTCCAGCCTGAGGCCCGAATGCATTCTGGTGATTTGGCATTTGTGGCGTTTGCATAGCCACGAATTGGTTCATATTCTGCAGAGGATTAGGCATACAGAACTGCGCAAACGGCAAACCCACATTCTGATTGAATTGCGGTAAATTGGGCAGATTATTATGCCCAAACGCCGCTTGCCCGCGAACAGGGAACCCAGAAACCGAGTTCATATTGCTCACATTACCCTGTGGACCAAATCTCACATGGGGATTTGCCTGCTGAGGCATGGGTGGACAAAGAGAACCTAAATGGGGATACCCAGATGGTTATTTTGCAAAGGGAGAAGATGGTTAGGCCCATTCATGAAGCCGGGTTGAGTTACCATGGAACCGGGCATATCGGGCATGACTACTCCATTGAAAGAGATTGGAATCTGAGGATTGTTCATTCCCATTTGAGGTTGAGACGGCATGGAGTTCTGAAATACAATACCAAACAGGATTTCCAATTAAACAACACAAAGGAGACAAAAATAAAACTTTGAATTATCATATAATAAGATAGAGAAAAAAAAAGTGTGAAAAGTATAAATATATGAAGTTTTGGGCGTGAATATTAGAGAGAGAGAGAAAGATACCTGTTGAGGAGGAGGGCGGAGGATTGGAGTTGATGAGGAAACGAATTGTAGAGAGGAAGCATTTGGGAACAACATGAAATTCAGAAATTTTTGTCTTATATATATATATATATGTGCGCTCGGACTTTGGAACAAGAGTTTAGGGTTTATGGTTTTAGAGTCCAAGGCTGTCAGTAAAAGACCCTGTTTCCCTCGAATAAAATAAAATAAAATACAGGGAATTTTATAGCGGATTTTGCTTCTTAGAAATTAAAATAAAGAAAAAAAAAAGATTTTTACAAAACGCAGGGAAAAACGGGTGCCAAGTTACTTGTTGAGAAGTCCTTGGCATTTTGTCGTCTCTTCTCGATTTTTTTTTTTCTTTCTTTTCTTTTTCTTTTTCTTTCTTTCTTTCTTTATTCATCGTTTACTTTCCGTTCGACCTAAAATTTTAATTTTAATTTTAATTTTAATTTTTAATTTTTTATTTTTAAAAAAATCAATAAAAATTCAACTTAATTTGTAAAAAGCAACTAATTCCAATATAAAACTTTTATTCTAAACTGAAACACCAAACTTATTTTTTTGAAAAAATCTATGCACTTAGTCAAAACACCTCCTGTGTTTATAAATCAATTACAAAAGACCCTGTCAAGCAATTTTTTTTAATAATAGCAACATTATTTTTCCGAATCTATTTTGAACACTATTTTTATTGTTAAATTTTATGTGTGATGAATAAATGATAAGGATGTTAAAGGGGTGTTAATCTTGTCGAAATGTCTAAATGCACAAACTGATTTATGTCACCATCAATTATTTAAACAAAAAACTACCACATAATTTAATAACTAAAAAAAATCTTAATAAGCATAATCTTGAGAGATATATATAAGTTTTAATTTTATTTTGTTCAAATTTTAGTTAGTTAATATTTAAAGTAGTGCTCGACATAAATTGGGAGGAGTAATCTTGATATTTATAATTTTTAACCACTTAAAGGGGTCTTTTTGTGTCTGATTTTACAAATACAAGGATGTTTTAGGCATATCTCTGATAAGATGGACAAAAGTAATATTTATGACTAAACACATGGGATGTTAGAACTATGGTCGCAAATATTCACATTATTTCTAACATTTTCATTTTTGAGGGTGCCAAAATATCTATTGGGGGTAAAATTGTTGCCCTCAAAATTTTGAGAAAAATATTGGAGAATATCACCAAAATATCGTTTTAGTTAAAAACCTAGTGTAATTTGTATCAAAATTCAAGTATCGAGATATATCGGTAAACTTTTAGAAATTTTGGCAGAAATTTCGATCAGAATTTCGGATTCCATCTTCTATTGATCTTTTTAAACACACAATGAAAAAAGATTAACAAACCTGTAAGTGATATATTCATACCTATATTTCATACGATTTAAATTATATGTTATTGTTGCAATTAGAATTACATCCCAACTATATTTGAACTTCGTACCACCTTCTTTTAATTTAGTATATGTAATATATAAGAAAGATTATGCTAAAACTAGTGTATTTAAGTATTTTCTTAATGTTATGGTATCCTAAAACGTTGAAATATGTTTTGAAGAAAATTGTAAATTTTTTTTTAAATTTCCACCAATAATGATAATACCTCCGAAATTTTTAAATATTTTTACCAATATTAATAATATCTTTGACCTTTTTATAAAATTAGAAAATCAATATTTCTATTGATATCAATATTTTTATCCTTGATTAGAACTGAGCTGACAAGAGTCGACCATTGTTCATGGGATGCCAACAAATGGAAAAAAAAAAATCTTCAATGTTAAAAAAATTAAAAAAGAAATATATTAATTGTAACAAAATTTTTACGATATGACCTTTTATTATAATTATTAGTTCGAATTATTTTTTAATAATTTGATCAGAGTTTTAATTAGTTGATATATAAGTGTTTACGTTAAAAATTTCAGACATGCAACAGAAAATTATTCTTAATCATAGATCAAATTATTGAAAAATTAATACAATAGTTAAAATGATAATTTTTACCGATTGTAAAATTAAGGGGTCCTAGGGTGGAAACTTACTTCAAACAATGGGACTCCTGTCAAAGGCGAACCAATGTACGGGATATTCTTGTGAACTCTCATCTCTTTAGCAAGTTTCTTTCTATTGGTTATTCTTTTGATCTCTCGAGTCTTTAACAAGTTTCTTTTTTTTTTTTTAATAATGTATTTTTATATGCTTCTTATTATTTTCTTCTCTAATTTGTTCTTTAAATTTATTTTTTCTTAAATTTTTATTGAACAGCGGCAATATTTTTCTTAACTTTAACCTTACTTAAATAGTTTTCGTACAATCTTTAAAAAGATTAATTTTTGAATTATGGCTCTTAATAAATACCTTTTAAATTAATTTCCAGTGAGATAAGTTGCTTGCTCTTGCTTTTTTTTTTTTTCAATTTCTTTATAATTCTTTTATTTCTAAATATCTTTTGTGAACAAAATTTTTCCTTGATTTATCTTTTTAAAATAATTTTTTTCCCTCAAATATATCGTTACTTAATTATTTTTTGAGCATTTGTCTAAAACATTAATTTCACAAATGACCTAATAAACAAATATGTCCAAAGTCATCTTGGGTTTATTGCTACCTAACATTTTACTTTTCTCACTCGCTTTTTAAAACCATCTTATAATAATTTTTAAAATTAAAAGTTTACTTATTCCATCATCTTAAATTTTCCAGAAAGCCCTTATAACTAAATTCTTTGTTTGTTTAAAATATTTGTTGTTTTTATATTTTAATTTTTCCAACACAATTTTTTTTTTTTTTGAGAAATCCAACGAGAATTCTTCATTATTTTATATGTTTAAAATAGTTATTCATAAACTCCCACAATTGTTTCAAGATAATGTACACAATTTTTTTTTTTTTTTTTGGTTAACATGACTACATTGTTATCTTAGGTGGATAGTCTTCTACACAATGAGGTTTTAGATGATGCAGACACCAGACATGGTATCGGTTTCTTGAATTTCGTAAGTAGAAAATAAGGCATAGTTCTAATGCTCTTTATTTCATTGGGTTTCTTTTTCTTTTTCTTTTCTTTTTTTTGAAATTAATTCGTTGGGTTTCTCTGCGAATATGATTGTCTTTTTTTTTTTTTTTTTTTTTTAAATCTCGTGGAAAAAAAAAAATTAAAATGTGAAAAACAATACAAAACAAAATAATTTTTTTTAAAAAAAAATTGAGAAAAAACTCCATAAGGGTTTGATTTAGTGGATGGAAATAGAAGAAAAACAAATAGTCTATAGTTTATAAGGCGTTTTGGAAAAACTATTGGGTGAAATAAGTAACATTTAAGTTTTAAAATCAATTTGTAAGGTTGTTTTAAAATGTGGGTGAAAAAAGTAAAATAAAAGATATCAATAGATCTACCCACCCTTTAAGTTTCTGCCAAAATACAATTTCCTATTTAACTTCAGCCTTTGGATGTTGAACAATTGCTTGCTAGTTTGATCTTC
>CM046364.1:2800674-2834586 GCA_025413025.1 Ficus hispida | reverse complement strand
AAAAAATAAAATAAAAAACTTTAAAAAAAAAAAAGAAGGGAAAAAAAAAATCTGGTATTCTTCGTAAATAGGAATTTTTTAGAAGAAAGTTGCAGAGATACATGAGCCACAAAAACTGCAAAGGGGAAAGAGGTTGAATGATTAGAGATTTATTTTACCTCTGTCTTTTCTTAAATTTGTGTCTACCTTCCAAAAAATAAATAAATAAATAAATAAATTTGGTTTGCTTTATTTATGTTTGAGCTTTTTGACGAGTGATGTAAAGTTGTTCGATCTTCGACCTTTCAAGTTTGACAATTATTATTTTATTAAATTCTTCAATCATTGATAATAACACCATATTAAAATTGAAAATGGCCGGTTCTACTTTTGGATTCGGACCCAAAAAAATTAAAAATAAAATAAAATAAAGCACGCGTGGTACGTATGAATCGAGGATTGTTCAAAAAAAAAGTTTATGCATTTTTTCATTTATCTTAGAAAAGTACGTGTAGAGTCTATTATATATATCATATAGTATAGTCTATTTTTAAGCTATTTAGATGTAATAAATAGCTGAGATATTATTCATATATGATAATTATAATACATCTTATTTTTATAATAGTACATGACTAAGAAATTCAAAAATAACAAAAAATAATTAAAAAAAAACCCCACCTTCATGGGGGGGTTCCGTCGCAAGGGTCAGAGGGTCGAAGGCTCAAAGTTGGCTGGAGATCACATGGTTAGGGGCTTCTTGCTGGAGGTCGCATTCGCTGGAGATCGCAGGGGAGGGGCTTCTCACCGGAGGTCAAGAAAAGATCACATGAAGAGGGGGGTTGGTTGACGGGGTGGGTCATTGGTATCCTTTTTTAAATTTTTTTAATTTCCTTTTTCTTATATTTTAGTATATAATACTATGAGTTAGGGTACATTGTAATTATCATACACAAATAACATATAAACCGTTAAAATTTATTAAACAGTTTATAAAATGAACTCCACTGATAAGATTTTTAAATGAGACCTTACCACAAACATTTCCCTCTTATCTATCTCCTATATTCTATTCTATTACGCTTTTTTTTTTTTAGGCCTAAAATTATATTCTATCCACTCTCTTATTTGGTTGCTGTTTCCCACGTGATTTCTCACTTTTGCTTACATTACATGTGTTAGTTTTATTATGATTTCTTTTTAGCTCAACTTTAGTTTTATTTTAGTAAATAGTATTTATGGTATATCGATAAATGACAGTTTTTTTTTTTTTGAAGAATTTTTTTAATAAATGTAGGAAGTTTTGTAAACTTAATAAAATAATCATTTTTAAGAAAAGGTCCATTGATCGCTAATTATATATGATTGATCAATGTTAATGTAAGACTCCTCACGGACCGTCACAGTTGACTTCTCTTTTTCAAAATTCATCTTTTATAAAATTACGAAAGATAATAAACTTGAAATAAAAATCTTGATTTATCAGAAAAATTTCCCTTAGATAATTTTAAAAACTATAAAAAGAAATTTAAAATTTATCTAAGGAAAATTTTTATAGTTTTCTTATAAGCAAAACTATGGACTTTCATAAGCAAAAATTTAGTAAGACACTTAAATCTCACAAATATAAACTTATTTTTTTTGGCATCATCATAAATTATTCTCATAAATGAAAGCATTTTTTGAAATCTCTTTAACTTTCAAAACCGTCATATATTGGGCCCAATGTTGTACCAACATAGCGCGCTGGTCATAAAAGGAGTGGGGTAACTAATCCCAAACCAACGATGACAGCATCATCATCAACACCATTAGCGTCATCATCATCATTATCATCATCATCAAGGGAGTACAGCGTCATTTTAAGATATGAAAATACATATACATACATACATACATATATATATTGATTTTTGATCAAAAAGTCATCATAAGAGAAGTATAAAATATCATAACATCATCATCAACATCAAACATATACTTCTTGATTTTATAATTCATGTTGCAAGTTATAGTGTACTCACATAAATACATTAAATCTTTTTAATTTTCCCAACGGTGACACGCAATTAAGATCTCCAGTGCTTGCCTTTTAGAACCATTCATGCCATAAATAATATATATAAATAAATTATTAAAAAGTCCTTAATAATTCATCAAACACATCCTCATATATAACAAGCACCTAATAGGCATATTTCGTCATTCAATAAAATCAAAATACAAAATTTAACAATTATATAAAATTACAAAACTTTACAAAAACTGACAGCCAAACCTCTGTCCTTTCAAAAATTATATAATAATTTATATAGGGCTCAAATGACCTGAAACAAATTTTAAATAAAACTAGACATCTTAAGATTTGTAACAGTACCAATTCATTAAAAACAGAGACTGTTTGTACTCTAAAAAATAGTTTTGAAATTTAATCTCTAAAATTTTATAGAAACTGGTAGCCAAACCTTTGTCTTTTTAAAAAATCATAAAAGTTCACATAGGCCTCCAAATGCTCTGAAACTAGTTTTAAATAAAATTGGACATCTAAGGATTTCAAAAATATCAAATTCGTTAAAACTGGATTCTGTTTTCATCCTCAAAAATAGTTTGGAAAACTAATCATAAAATCTGAAAATTCCAGAAATTATAAAATCTGAATTTTACATATATAAAAATACATCAAAAATATAAAATCATCACCAAAACGTGCATAATTCACGCACACAAAATGAAGCTCTAAGACATATTTTTAACCCATAAAATCCTTAATCATCACTCCAACAAAATAAAGAATTAAGAGATGAAAAATTTAAACCCTAATATTCTCTAATCAACAAAACATTCTTCCAATAAAAACCTAACACATTCGTAAATAATAAAACATCATCAATCAATCATACAACCTTCCCCAAATACACTTTCATGCTTCCCCCTCTTATCATCTTTCAAGCAACATAAAACAACCATCAAGAAAATTATTCAATCCCTCTCTCATGAAATCCCAAAACACATTTGAAAGAATTAAGAAATTATACCTCGACAAATATTTTATTTTGGCTCCAAGAATCGAGAAATAGTAAGGGATTAAGATTTAGGTTTGGTGACTATTCAATGGAGTTTTCTTATATCTTGAATGTGAGAGAATGAAAGGGAGAGAGAGAAAGGGAGAATAGTATTAGCTAGATGGAGAGAGCGACAGTTGAAAATAATTCCGTTGACGCATCATACTTATAAAATTAAGGAGATTGACTTGGGATTAATTGAGATTCAATTTTTAGTTTAATGATCTCTTAATAGGTGGGGAATCCTTGTGATAGTCCGGGACGAGGCGTACTTGTGATATTAGGAAAACCTCTGAAATTATTTCAATATTGGACTTGTCATTAGGTTGTGAAAACGTGTGGAGGAAAAGGAAAAAACTAGGTCACCTTCTAGAATTCTCGCACCTACAATCGCACATACTAAACAGGTTGGTGACTAACATGTATCCGGAGAGTACATTAGTTATAATTTCGTACTCTGGTAATGGATTTGTACAAATGAGTAAGCGCTAGAAAGCTTATGAAAAGCTCTATAAGTTTCTCTAAATTAGAGAAATAATTTCAGATATTTAAAGTTTCATAATGGAGTTGGAATTTAATATTATGTAAAATAAGTATTTTATTGAAAAATAAAAGATTAAGGAAAACTTATAATTTTTCTTATATCTTAATTCCATATATTATAACATAAAACACATCATATCATGATCATATTATTATTTATCAAATCATTATATTAAAACATAATATTGCATAAAACCTTTCATTGAATGGCATGAGCTTGTTTTTGCACATTAAGTTCTTGTCATATTCACTTGTGAAAAAGAACTCAACTAACAATAGAAATACTAAACATATTTTTCATCATATCTTCTATGTTAATTTCTAACATCATGTTAGTAATTTATCGTTAATTAAAAGTTGGGACATTATAGTTAATGTGTATTTTTCATTTATTGACTAATCACTTATATCAGTAAAAATAGGAGTGTTAATAATATTGAGAATAATAGTTGTAAATAGATTATTTAATTAGTAATATTTTTAGAACTTGTTTATTTATTTTAATTATTTATGTAAAAATACTATTTGCTTCTTCTTCCTAAATATTAGGGTTAATTTTATAAATGATCCCGAATCATATGTCTTGTTTTATGTTGGTCACTTACTTTGATTTTACATATCACACTCCCTTAAACTTTTTCATTATTACGCCAATGATACCTTTGTCAATATTTAAAAAAAAAAAGAAAGAAAGAAAGAAATTTAGATAGAATTTTAACAAGTACTAATCACGTGAGCTTTATTTATAAGTAACGTCCTAATTTAAGAGGTTTTAGAAAAAAATTATACCTATATCTTCAAAGCAAATTGTACTTTAATAAAGGCCATAACATCATAGAGCTATTTGAGATGTACAAATTCTCTCAAAAAAATATGTAATTATGATTTTAGCTTTAATTTAAAACTTATATGATCTGAACATGTTCAATTTATGTTTAATTTTTTTAAAAAAATATTGATATAGGGGTCGTTATCATAACAATAGAAAAATTCGAGATAATATTACATGTAAATTATAAGTAAGTGATAAACTTGAGACTACAAGAAGAGATCATTTGAGTCGTGAAATCTCTCACTCATCCATCCATCAGAAAGGCTCCAATAGACAACAAAAATTACAAGAAAACAATTACCTCTTGGTCTTCATCTTATAAGTTTAGACTATTGGGTTTTTCTTTTTCTAAAAGAAAAAAAAAAAAAACAAAATAAATAAAATAAAATAAAATTTGCGAGTTTGGGTTATTTCTCTCTTTCTTTGAAGAAACAAGTAGAATTAGAAACATATTCGTAGGACGTCTGTTTTCCAATTTCTACAAAACTACAAGTGAAAAAACATATATTTTCCCTTGAAATTAACAATTCTCTCAACTTGGCTCTTAAAAAACAATGTTTTGTTAACCAATTTAGATTGACAAGTCTACTTGTAGCTCTAAAATAAAGACAACGTTACATAATTTTCAGTTGGATACTATATATTTATGCATTATTTTACGTCTATTTCCTTCTGTAGATAGAAAGTTAGCTCCAAGTTCTAAATTCTAGACAAGTTAATTAAGCTCCCAAGAATTATCCTCTGCCATTCTAATAAAAACCTCAACCCTTCACTTGCTAAGGCTTAAGATTAGCAACATCAGATCCATGCCCGACTTCACAAATTGCACGATAAAAATATTTAGCTTCCTTTCTTATCTCCTCCTAGTACAGTCAGTCAATCCACAACGGATTTTGTATACAATGGCTTCTTCCAAGCTAACCTGAGCTTTTACGGAGCTTTTTTCTTGAGATCTAATGGCATACGATGACTCGTCAAAGCTCTTAGGCCATGTTTTCTTCCAACTCCTTTTCGATTCAAAAATCTCGCAGCCAGAAACAACATATCTGATGTTGTAACCTTTACCACCAACTTTGTTTTTCTATCTATCCGAAGTACCCAGGTCTCGGAGGACATGGCCTCACTTTCCTTCTCACATCGCATTAAACCTAAAAGATTGTCTCCCAAACCAGTACCTAGGCCTGCCTAATATCACCAGCAAATCTCAATCCACCACTCGTATTCTTGCCGTGGAGTTTGACACAGTACAGAATCTCGAATTTCAGGACATCAACGATAATCATGTGGGAATCGACATATCCAGCTTGATCTCCAACATTTCTCAGCCTGCAGCATTCTACAATGCAAATGATGGAAACAACGACACAAATACAACCTTAACTCTCAAGAGCGGAGACCCTTTTCAGGCCTGGATCGAATATGACAACCTCCAAGAGATGCTTAAAGTTTCGATATCTCCTCTTGGCATGGGGAGGCCAGCACAATCACTTCTATCATTTCCAGTGGATCTCGCACTGGTGCTGGATGAATACATGTATATTGGCTTCTCCGCTTCAACTGGTTTGCTTTCCGCTGCCCATAACATCCATGGCTGGAGCTTTAAGATTGGAGGAAGAGCAGCAGGGTTGGATCCAAAGAAGCTCCCTCTGTTTCCAACATATTCTAAGAAGGTAGTGCAACGAGAAGGGTTTATAGTAGGTATAGTTTTAGCTAATATCACCCTACTTATCTTGGTCGTTTTTGCTGCTGTTCATGTTCTATGCAGAATTAGATAAGATGAGATTTTATAGATTGGGAGGGTGAATATGGAGCTTGAAGATTTAGATACTCCGAGCTTTTACTCTGCCACTAGGGGCTTTAGAGAGAAGAACCTTGTTGGGTCCGGAGGATTTGGGAGAGTGTACAAGGGGGTGATTCAAAGTACAGGGTTAGAAGTTGCTGTAAAGTGAATTTCTACAACTCCCATCAAGGAATCAAAGAGTTCATAGCGGAGAATAACAAGCATGGGAAGACTAAGGCATCGAAATCTGGGGTAGTTGCATGGATGGTGTCGAAGACCAGATGATCTCCTCCTTGTTTATGATTATATACCAAACGGAAGCCTCGACAAACTTTTTTTCGACAACAACACCCAGAAGAAAAGGTTACGCAGGGGAGCATAGGTACAAGATCCTCACTGATGTAGCTCAAGCATTGTTGTATCTCCATGAAGAATGCGAGCAGACGGTGATCATAGAACTGTGAACCCAGTAATATTCTAATCGATGTGGATCTAGTGCGAATTGGGGGACTTTGGGCCTGGCAAGAGCATATGACCATGGAAATAATCCGGCTATAACCAACATCGAAGGAACACTAGGTTACATGCCCCTGTACTCACAAGAACGGGAAGCCACAACAAGCACAGATGTATTCAGTTACGGTATACTACTGCTGGAAGTTGTTTGTGGAAGAGGCCCACAGAGCCCCGTAGGCCTGCAGTTGAGTTGTATTGTGGATTGGGTAAAGGAACAGAATTGTCAAGGAGACATTACCAGAGCATCAATCCAACATTGGATGACTACGATGCAGACAAAGTTGCCCTTGTGCTCAGTCTTGGCCTACTCTGCTCTCATCCAATCCTGTGGAAGGCCGAGCATGAGAAGGGTTGTGCAATATCTAATGCGAGATGCAACCTTCCGACGCTGCCAACAGACATCACACCAGACATTCACACCGAACATCCTGAGGAGATTATGGAATACTCGGACAGTTATTCAGCTGTTTCTGACCCTTCCTGTTCTAGGATGACTTCTTGGGTAATAGTTCACAAGCTTTGACAAAAGGGTTTCTGCAACTAAGAGCACAAACGCTCCTTTTTATATTTTTTCTGTCCATAAGAAGTGAAAATTGCTATGTTGTCCCTGATATTGTACACATAGCACATGACCTTTTTCCCTAAAAATCAATATAAGAAATAATAATAATCGGAGTTTCTCTACGATACCGTATTGGCTTTACTAAACCCAATGACCGGCATTTCTCCTCTGGCCACATTCATAGGTCATTTAATTCCTCATGTCCAATGCCAATTAAAAGTAGTGTTTGATAAAATCCCAGCAATCAGAAATGACAATAATAACTACATAAATCTTTAACACAAAAAGCTATGGCAGGACTCAGAACATGCAAAGGTCGTCTACTCGAGGCTATCTGTTTATCCATTAGTTTAAAGGTCATCTACTTGAGGCCAACCACAACGAAACTTCAATCTTTTTGATTTTTCTAGGTTCCGGACAACATGAAGGAAGAAGTTTCAGTTAACAACTAGACATAAATATATCACAGCATTTGAGGTCAGTATTCAAATTGTATTTGGAAAGGAATCCATGCTGGGAGTCGGAACCGGGTTTTAAATCAACTTGATGCAAACAAATTTGCTTGTGTATCGAGCGGAACTTCTCCTTTAGCCTCTTTATCTGCAAACACAAATATATAAAAACAAGAATATAGATAGTTTGGGCCAAAATTCACACGTCTAATGAGGAAAAAATAGTTTGCGTACTCTTTTCAGCTCGATTTCAGTATCTCGTTTCCTCTGGCCTAATGAATGTCTTAGGTTGCTGATGTCAAAAACATTATCCAAGTCATCTTCGAAAGCCGATTCTAGTCCTCCCGGAGAAGAGCAGGCAGCTTGTCTACGACTGGCATTAGAAGAAAACAGTTGAACTGCAAAAGACATACACAAGTGAATTAAAGAACAAAAACAAGAAAACAAGGAAACAGATGAAAATGAAGTAAGCTATTGATAGGTAATAGTTGATTTATGATTCTATTTTCATGGATTCAGCTGTTAGCGATCTGGCAATAGATTGCTCTCCAAGAAACTAACATCCGAAGGTAGAAAAACATGGAACACAACACACCAGGAAAAAAAAGTAAGGTGAATATTAAAAATTAAAAGAATGCAAGTCAGACAATAAACTGTATCTCTCTCAAAAAGGAAAAATAGTAAGCTATTGATACGTAATAGTTTGATTTATGATTCTATTTTTCATGGATTCAGCTGTTAGCGATCTGGCAATAGATTGCTCTCCAAGAAACTAAATAACGAAACATCCGAAGGTAGAAAAACATGGAAGCCACAACACACCAGGAAAAAAATGTAACGTGAATATTAAAAATTAAAAGAATGCAAACGAAAGTCGGACACTAAACTGTATCTCTCTCAAAAAGGAAAAATAGTAACCGCATTTAATGGACAAATCTATATGCAGTGACAGACAAAAAGCATTTGTGATGCAAACCTTCAATTCAGCAGAGGCCAGGAAATATTCTCTTATTCCATGAAATATCTGCTGTACCAAAGCATAAACAATCCGTTCAGAGGAAGGAGCGAGCCTCCTATTCCAAAGTGTACAGTCCAAAAGATCAGCAAGCCTAGTTTCTGTTGTCTGCACAGCAGAGGTCGAGTCAATTCCAGAAGCCAGATGACTCAGCTTCACATCTGCTTTAGGCTTTGTCTCCTGCTTCTCATTGCCCGATCCATATGACGAATCTTGCAAAAGTCCAGAAGATACAGTAACACCCACAGTGGACTGTTCCGTTCCAGCAAATGAGTCTAAAAACTGACGTAATCCTGCTCGATTCTACAATTTCATATCAAAACATGCATCAGATAAAAAAAACATTTAAAAAAAAAAAAACTCACTTTGAGAATTTAATTTGTTTTTGGTTTCTGAATCGGTTGAAAACTAAAGGCAAATAAAGATATATATATATCCAAGAAAAGAGAAACGAATACACACGTAATTGAAATGACCATGAATCATCTAACCGATACAAGATATTTAGACAGTTTTTTTCAATGTATTTCTTTGGACAGCTAATTTCAGACACGAAGTATATAAACTTGAGTCGCATAACAAGAAAATCTAAACCCGTCATTACAGGTCAGCCATGACAACCTTATTGTGAAGAGACCAGGTTACATATCGAGTGGTGCTTATTAAATCCTCCATGCATCTGCAACAGAAAATCGAATCAAAGACCTCAGTACTTGTCCAAAAGAACAATAACAATAGGAGGAATACAAATAATGACAAAGTCAAACACAACTAGTATAATTGGGAGACAGGAATACTTGTGCATGTGGGATCTGATCTCGAAGTTTAAGGAATTATCTAAGAAAAATATTAAGCACCTCAAGCTTTATTCTGCAGCACTTTTCCTTTTATTAAAGCGTGTTACGAAAAATTAATGAGAATAGGCAATAGAAAAACAAAAATAAGAACACACAAATTTATGTGGAAAACCCTAGACGGGAAAAAACCACGGGCAAAGGAGAAAAATCCACTATATCAAAGATCGGTACAAGAGGGATGTGTTTTGAGCGGCCATAGCAAAAGCATAAAGCTACCAATTGGGCCTATTGGCCTGATCCCTCCACTTCCACCACAGACTCCCCAAAAGAATCTCATAATTATAGTTCCACTACAAATGTCACACCACGAGTTTTTCAGGTCGGACCAAACATAATTCGGGTTACCATACTCTAACAAAGCGGGAAAAAAGAAAAAAAAAAAATCATTTATTGTCAAAGGGCATCAAATCGCTTAATATTCACAATCCTATAAAAAGCAGTTTGTTAAATGTTAAGTATGTCCCTTTCCCCAACTCCCAACTTTTATGGTCGGCATCCCGCATATTCAAATTAAACTGCAAAGAACCTCTGCAAAAGAGTATGATTACATAGATCTGTCATTGTCCCCTTTTCTTCGCTTTCCGAAGATGGTTTAATGCAAAAGGGTTTACTTTTGAGGAGATACACATTTCTGACTCCTGTAGAGAGATTGATCAAGGAAGTCTAATTATAAATTTATTAGCAACTCCTGTATCCATGTCATTATAATAACACTTAATAAGGCCTTCACATCCTTGAAAAACCTATCTCTAGAACTCAAAACGAAGAAAAGGCATATTTTGGAGAAGATCCTTATCTATTTGCAGTTATCTACATAATCAGAAATCTCTCATATCGGCAGAAACAATGAGAAACATTGATGTTGAAATAATTTAGTAGTTTGTAACATAATCAAACAAATAGCCGCGAGAAGGAGCTTTACTTTTCACGGCAAGCTCTTTCAGTTGCTTCTGTAAAGTTGTTGTAGGCAGTAGCAACACGTCTAGTAAACATCTCGTGGCCACTTAAATACTCGCCATCTTTCTGTTGCATTGAAAAAATTAAATTAAAAAGGTTAAAAATTGATTGCCAGAAACTCGGAATTTACTATAAGTGCAGGTTATGAAAAACTCAAACAACAAGAGGATGTAGCTCACACCTTTAAAAGAAAGACGGATATGGGAAGCAATCTCTTCAGGATGTGCAAGAGTCTAGAACCTAACTAAACCCACGAACAAAGAAATATCAGTTTTTGCTACAGAAAGCAACAGGCCACCAGAAACTTTCTATTTGTAATAGGGCCAAGGAGTACATTACTCCAGTTGATAAACAAAAACACCAATCAAGAAAGAGAAAAATATGGATGCACACGGATAAACAGCTGATGAGATTAAGAAACATTTCTTATCACCTGATGTAGAAATGGTTCAAACGTATCACGAGCCTTTGCAACAGCTATAACACAGGCTGTCCTGATTTATGGACAGAGAAATAAATTGCTTTAAAAAAGGGAAGAGAGAGAGAGAGAACAAAACTGTTGCGATTCAGAAATATTTAGATCCAAAAGGTATCATGTTGATATAATAAGTACCTCGAATAGTTTGTTCCATCATGAATGTCTTCAACCCCACAAGCATTTACAATTTCTTCTCGTGTAATTGGAGGGCATTTGGTTCCTCCAACAATAAAGCGGAACTCGGCCATGGCACGATGGTACTGTGCTCCTCCATACAATCGCATTCCTGCGTTCTATATATTTGGAGCACAGAAGAATACAGTTTCTATGTTGTTATCCTTCAAAATTCTAAAAAATCCAGAAACTACTTTTAAATAGATTTACTTGGGAAGCCAAGTGTAGGATACATAGAATAATAGAAATATGTATTGCGCATTTATTCACATAGAGATCAACAAGACCAGAACTACTAGCTGATAAAAGAAACCTGCTGAACGATCTAGATTTACATCTATTTTAAAGAGGAAGAGACCACAGAACATTTCAGCTCTAAGCTAGAATTGTGAGAAGCAGAAACATGCAAACATGAAGAAAATTAACTGATAGATTATCTGCAGGTATAAGCTTACAGGTATAAGCTTATGAGGGATCTGAAGACCGTCAATACCGACAAATGTACCCCCATTGGTCCTCTCATCTTGCAATGTTTCGCCTTCAAAAAGTTAAAAGATAAGTCAATATCTTTGCCCAATGATAGTACGTGATCGGTACATAAAGGGACATCACTGTTTATGCAAAATTAGTTTTATAATTTTTTGAAGGGTGACAAAGCTATAACTACTAATCTACCATATTCTATACCTGCCCATTGTGACTCAGTAAAAATATTTATATATATATATATATATTAAAAAAAAAAAAACTGCCTGTGCTGAGTGAAATCAAGATACTTTACCAAATTTATCTGGAGGTGCAACAACTGTTCCTTTCAACAGCAATGACAGCTGAATAACAAAACATTTTAGTGGGCTTAAGTAAACATGTAACTAGCTGTAATCTCAAAGTAATAATAAAGGCAACATCCCGTAAAGTGCTTGTACTATAAAATTTTTGAAGAAGTCTGAAAACTTCGAAACACTACTGTCTTATGCAAAATTTTAACAGCAGTAAAGCATATAAACTTGTTTATGTGATATCTTTTCCATTTTACAATTATAATCAATTAAAAAAAAAGATACATCGATATTGGTTAATAGCGATAAACACGTAACGTCAGTCTTCAGAAAGAGATTGCTTCAGTTAATTAGAACCTTGGTCAAGAACTGATCGTGAAAAGCTCTCCCTTTCTCCTTTAGCTTTACTTCATCCATAGTGCTGTGTGTACACCCATAATGGAATGCAACCAGTAACACAAAAAAAGAATCGGATTTAACATGTAACCATGATAAAACAATTGGGAAAAACTTTTAAAGTCGACATAAGCTATATCCTTGTAGCCCAACTTACACGTGGCGTATCAGAATTTAAAGTTTTAAACAACTATGAAACTGATCTAACTAGTGTAAAAAACTTTCTTACTCGGGTAAACCTCAAACCTGAGTTCTTGATCTATTTCATACATCTTTCTTGTTGTGCTCCGGTTCTCCTTTTCAAGAAGTGGAATGATCAATGGAACACTATCCATGTACCTGGAAAGATATCCACTCAAACGTACTTGAAAATACAGCAAGTTAAAACATAAGGCAACGAAAATAGGCAAGCAAATATAAGGCCATTAAATTTTTCCATACCTCTTCTGTAACAAATCTTCCAGAAACAACCTGAGTTTGCTAACACCTATTCTACTTCTTTCTTGCTCCGAAAGTGACCTGCCCAGTTTCTCCTCCAACGATGCAACATCTTCCATCTCCCTCAAGGAAATCGCCTGCACTTGGAAAATAAAGATAAATATAAAGACGTCAGAGAGATCAATGAAGAAGAAACAATATTTTTTTAAGTCCCAATCCAATAGTTACGTAAACGGATCATAAACACAAAAGGGCAAAGAAATTCTGATTATCAAAAGAACACTCAGTCCTAACTGAACCAGAAACAGCATAAGATGATCCACCAAGTGGAACTGTTGCAACTTTCGCATTTCTTTTCCTTTACTTTTTTTTTTTGGGCGCCAAAAATGAATAACTTTATCCAATGAACCAAAAAATGTGCAAATGAAAATGGCAGAGGACAAGCTGTCACAGGCAAAAAAAAGAAAAAATCACAATACTGTAAAAGCATCTAAATCTTTTTTTTTTATTTTTTTTCCTTGAAACCATCAAAATTACTTTGTGGTAAATTCTTCATAAGTTTTCGTGCAGTTTAATGACTAGGCTGCACAACGAGGCATTGATATACCCATTAATCAAACTCCTCCCAGCTTTTTTACTCAACTACGAGTTGGAACTAGACATCTCCCTGTTAGAGGTACCATTTGGCTACAAGGATTACATGTGTGTCATAAAAAGGCAAAAAGATGTATACCTTCTCAACCCATGAACTAAAAATACTCCACTCAATTAACTTGTTTCCAATGCTCGGGAATCAATTGAACAGAACGCGAAATATATTATTACTCTATGTTGCACGTACAACAAGTTTTCTACCATGATTCTCAACACTAATGGACAACAATACAATAGTCAAGAACTTTTAGGATTATTTAACATGAATGTTTCAACACTACCAATATGCAGAAGAGGAGATTGTTAGCATGAATACTTATTATGTCTAGACAAGGAAAAGTTTAAAGGTGGGAAATGATGTCAGCAACAATGTGTTCTTTATATCCGGAGTTCATAATATTCGAATAAAATGACATTAATGCTCATAGAAAGCATGTATTTCTCAGAAAGAAAGGAAATAGATATACAAAAGAATAATAAACCAAATAACCTGTTTAAACTCATCATTTGATCTGTAAACTGAATCGGGTCCGGGACCAACTCTTCCAGAAGGGACAGACGTAAAGAAAGGAGAGTCACCAAGTATGAAGCCATCAAGTGTGCAAGCAGGAGGGGAAAGGAATACTTCCACGTCTGATGAACGTGCAAACTGAGGTATCTTGGTATCAAGCTTGGTTGAGACAATAACGGTCCTCGAAAGCTCAGGATCAGTCTGCATATATTGGGGAAAGATAGCTCATTTCTATCAGCTTAAACAGACCTACTGACAAGGCATCAAAGTTTGCATACTTCATCTTAGGAATGTAAAAAAAAAAAAAGTCAAAATAAGTGTAAACCTGCAAATTAAACTAAATTTCACGTTTAGATATAACTAATAAAATTATTGCTCAAAACTCATGTAACTTCGCTCAGGTCATTTAGTTCCATGTTACTCATAGTCATAGATCTCCTTTCTTTTTTTCTTTTCTTCTATTTTTCTCTTCTTCTTCTTTCTTTTATCCTTCTTTTATCTTTTTTCTCGTAAGCACAATTATAGGCAAACTATCAGAATCACATACTTGCATGACCACCCTTCGTGTAGTCGCATTACTCCAGTCACTGCAATCTTCAAGACACAATATAATAAATTCTTTATGCTGCATTTTAGTTCGAACTAGAGACTCCACTGCACGAGCTTGAGCCTGCCATGAATTCGAATTTAAAAACAATCACAACCAGTTGGCCACAATCACAAGAAAATAATGAAACTTGTCTTGAGTGAGTTCACTGATTTTGATGGTAACCTGTAATTCTCGATTCTTTCGACCTGGAGCAGGAGCAATGAGTCCAGGAGTATCTATAATGGTAAGATTTGGGCAATACTTGTATTCCACATTAATGATTATTTCTTTTGCGGAGAATTGAGAAGGCTCACTTTCCAACCTCATGTTTTCAGCTTCAATGTATGCCTGCGGGGAACCCAAGATATCTGAGTCATGAGATAAATATGTCACAACTGTACATGGGAGCCATAGTAAGCTTGAAACAATCTTGAGTGCTTCTACATATTCCGTGGATCTTGGAATAATCTCTTATATTTTACCATAGAAACAGCATCCGACACATGAAACAGCCTAATAAATTAAAGAAACCTCAGCATTATTGCTGGAAATCAACCACGTAGTATTTCTAGTCTAGGATAAAAACTAAAACAATACATGAAGATTATCCATTTTTAGTATTCTACTTTATCATTGTTTTCAACGCAACAAAATTATCTACTCATTCCATTTTTATATGAACACTACTTTTAGCATACTATTTATGACGGTCATTGATTTCCAAGAAAATACTAATACTAACTATAAATAACAGGATTTGCTTCTTTGTTTCACAACTGGAAATGACAGAAAGGCAAATGCTCATCGAGTAAATGCTGATCTAAGCTCAACAATCAACATTATTAAATGGAAGGCTTAACGAAACATAAGCAAAGAAAACCTTTATCATCATAGTGTCCATCGTTGATTCTGGGTTCCCATGATAATCTTAAAACCATAATAAAAAATTAATCTCGCCATCCTCTGAAGTACTCAACTTCGTCAGCATTGCACAACATAGAAAAAACAAAAAAAAAAACAAACAAACAAAATTTTTTCTTTATTTCTCATTAGAAAAGAAGATCACAGATTTAATTTTCTACAAACAGCAAGCAACTTTTTAGTGTTATGCCCTCAAATCAAAAATATACATACATACATATATATATAAGTAGACTCTTATCTGGCCGGACTTGTAACGTTTTTTATACGCTGTTGTAACAACTAGTTGATTTTATAAATTTTTTTCAATGATACTTGTCTTTTGCTTCAATGGTTACTAAATAATACCATGTCACATAATTTTACATAAAGTTATAAGTCAATCAACTAGTTAATTTATTAGAAAATTACAACTGCTGAACAGGAGACACTTCACATATATATGTATGTGTACATTATATATATACATATATACACACGATTCCTCCTTACACTTCCTTTTCTTTTGTATAAATCCAACCACCCTACATACATTGCAAAAGAGAACAAACTATACCTTAAAATTCACATAATTCGCCACACATTCCCCAAAAAAGAAAAAAAATATATTAAAGCATGGAGAAAATTAAAGATCGAAATTCGAAAATTGGAAAGAAAAAGTACCTGAACTTCGGCGAGCGACTTCTCCTCGGCGAGGGAGGGATCGGAGTCGGAGACGAGACAGCAGACGGGGGACTCGCGGTCGGGGTGGAAGCGCATGTGCAGTGTGATGGGACGGCGGGTCTTGGTGCCGCCGCCGACATGGTTGAACTGGAATCCCATCAGGGCTTCGACGAGGGCGCTCTTGCCGTCGGTCTGGTGGCCGACGACGAGAACCGCCGGCGCGTCGAACGGCGTCTGGAACTCCTGAGCCAGGCAGTGGAGCTCGTTGTAGGCCTCGTACAGCACCGATTTCTCTTCCCATTCCGACGACATTTTTTCTTTCCCGCTCGAAATTGTCGTTTGGTTTCTTGTTTGATTTATTTTCTTTGGGTATTTTGAATTTTTAAGAAGAAAGTGTGGGAGAGGAGAGAGGGAAGGGGATAAGAGAGTGTTTGTTTGTGTGTGAAAAGTGGGGAACACTGTGGTGTTGGTTTTTTTTTTTTTTTTTTTTTTTTTGGCTCTTTACGGACATACAGATGGACTGCACTCGCGCGACGAATTTCGTATTTTTATGGCGCGTACACGTGTTTCACAGACAAGACTTTGCTTTTTGAATTTATATATAATAAAAGAAAAAAAAATATCGATGTCAGAACTGATTAGATTAAGACTTTCTGTTCTTCTGGGGTGTTTGAGTGGTGAGTTTAAATTCACCACCATCAACTCAATTTTTATCTTTTTCCCTAAAAGTTTTTTGTCTTTTCTGAAAAAGTCAACCAAAATCACTATTTAAACTTACAAATCTTAACTCAAACTTAAACACCAAACACCCTATAATTTCAAATCAATTAAATTTTATTTACTCAAAACATATTAAGATTAGATTTTAAGGTATAAAAAATAAAAATTAGATTGAGTGCTCTTTAGGACATATTTACTTTGCATCAAAACTAAGGGAATGGTTGTAGGATCTCTATCGGTAAAGTCCTTTTTTAGACCGTTAAGATTTAATCGAACGGTTCAAATGTTAATGGTCTACGATATTTATCATACACCTAACCTCACATAATCATTCCCACCCAAAGTCTTCTCCGTCGCCGGCGATCTTCCCACCGCCGATGACTCATCCCCGACACCGGTAACCCAACTCCGACCACCTCCGGCCCCCAGCCCGGGACGCTGGCCGTCGGCCACCGGTAACCCTATTTTCTCTCTCTTCTCTTCTCTCTCTCTTCCCCTCTCTCTTCCCCTTTCTCTCTCTTCTCCTCTCCTGCAACGACCCACCACCGGCCGCCGACGACCTCCCTCTCTCTCTTCCTCTTTCTCTCTCTTCTCTTCTCTCTCTCTTCCCCTTTCTCTCTCTTCCCCTCCCTCCCGCCAACTCCCACCCCTGGCCCCCAACCAGCCCCCCGGCCCAGCCCCCCTCCCCCGGCCTCCCCTCAACCACGACGACCCCCCTCCCCCAGGCCGCCACCCTCCCCCGGCACCCCCCCACGACCCCCCTCTCTCTTCCCCTTTCTCTCTCTTTTCCTCTCTTCTCTCTCTCTTCCCTCTTCTCTCTCTTCGTGGGGCCGACCCACAAATGGCCGCCCGACGCCCCCCACCGAGTCGCGAGCTTCCTCCGGGGTGGGTCGGCCCCACGAAGAGAGAGAAGAGGGAAGAGAAAGAGGGGGGGTCATCAGGTAGGGGGCAGCCGGGGGTAAGGGGTCCTCGGGGGTGGGGGAGGCCGGGGGAGGGGGGGCTGGGGAAGAGAGAGAAAGGGGAAGAGAGAGAGAGAGGGAGGTCGCCGGCGGCCGGCCGGCAAAGGATGCGGTTGGTGGTGGATCGCCGCGGGAGAGGAGAAGAGAGAAAAAAGGGAAGAGAGAGGGGAAAAGAGAGAGAAGAGAAGAGAGAGAAAGGGGAAGAGAGATAAAATGGGATCGCCAGCGGCCGGCATCGGGGGCTAGGGGCCGGAGGTGGCCGGAGTTAGGTCGCCGGTGTCGGGGATGAGTCACCGGCATCCGTCGCCGGCGGCAGAAAGATCACCGGTGACGAAGAAAACTTTGGGTGAGAATGATTATGTGAGGTTAGGTGTATGATAAATATCGTAGACCATTAACATTTGAACCGTTCGATTAAATCTTAACGGTCTAAAAAAGGAATTTACCGGTAAAGACCCTCAAAGGATCTCTACCACAGTCATATGAAAGTAAGTAGTCATTCACTCTTTTATTTAATTATGTGTTTATTTATTAAATGAGAAATAATATTTTTGTGGGTCCCACCCAATATAAGGAATTAAGAAGGAGAATACAAATCCTTATGTCCCATTGGTGTTGATTACTTATCAAATAGAATGCAAAGCAAATTTACTCATATAATCTTAATAAGTTTCTATATGCTAATATTTTTATATCGCATAAAATGATGTTTTAGTAATTATATTAATAAGATTAACATTACTAAGGTTAGTAAACACTACAAATGGACAGAAATTGTTTCCTTTTACACCATTCAATAGGGAAGTAAATACTAAAAATAGAATCAATGATTCTCATTTTGCTTTACTTTACAGTTCCATTACCTTTCCAATTACACTCCTTTACGATTTAATAAATGCACCCTTAGTCACCTAATCTAATAAATGGCCCAACTTTTTTATTTATGAAATGATCATTTATCAATTTTTAGATTTGGTCAACCAGTAATTGATTGTGAAATTTTAACTAATGGTCAATAAGTGATTGATTATCAAATTTGGTGATTTACGTTACGATTAATCAATGATTGATCATAAGTCAATCACTAATTGATCATTTAAGAACATTAATTAATCATTTTAGAAAAAATTGCACTTTAAATAATTTAGAAAAACTTCGATCGTTAATTAAAAAACTTATTTAGAAAAGCTATTTATTTATTAATCCCTACAAAAATCATTTTATAAAGCATTTCAAGTTTTTTAAAATGATGTGGTATAATTCTATTGGTTAGACATATGTAAAACACCAAAAATTAGACAGAAGTTTTGAATCCGCAAGAATTAGGGTATTTGTTTGTAGTCCCTAAATTATGTAGATCCTATCATTTATGTCATTGAAAGTTTAATTTTGATAAATTAGTCTATGATTTTTTAAAATATATATATTTTTGATAGTTTTAATCTCTGATATTAAATTAATGAGAGATTTTAGAAATTTTATAATCATGTGTTCATTTCATATTAATATCAAATTTTACATAAATAATTATACAATGTGTAAAAATTTCCTCTTTATTTTCATCAAAAACCCGTAAAAACTTTTGCATTTAATGTTTAATGTAATAATTTCTTTAAATGTTTTAGTTTTTATGCGATAGGGATAGTGATTATCTTTATTAAATTTAGTAAATCGTTCATCAATATTAGTGTTATAGATCAAAACTACCAAAATGAATAAAAATTTAGGGATTTATTTATCAAAATTAAAAATTTAAGTGCCAATGTAACCGTATGTTCATAATTCAAGGACTAAACATTTAAATTACCTTTAGAAATAATACACTTTTTCTTTTTTTCTTCTTAGAAAAATTTTGTGGGATTTTTTTTTAATTTTCTTTTAGAATATGGAGCATATGACTCTTATTTATTAAAAAGAAATTAAAATAGTTTAAATATAGGTGTTCATATTTAAACCCCTTCTCTTTTACCCGTTGAATTAGCCCAGCATGGTATTATTTTATATTGCAAATATAAAATAATAATTTCATTCCTTTGATTGATTTTTGGCTACCATGTACCAACACTCCCTAAACTTTTCAAATTTGAAATTTTAGTCCTAAACTTTTTTTTTTTTTGTGGCAATCTAACTCCATAAAATCATAATTTTTGACACATTCAATACTTTTTATTCTCATCCATTGAAATTTTGATGGTTTTTTGCACATCACTTGTGTGTAACAACCCAAGAAGGACATTGTTGGTTATTTTTATTTAATTTTAATATAAATTCTTTTTAAAATTAAGGTTTCAGTTTGAATTATAATTTAATTAGGTTTAAGTTTTCAAGTGAATTTGTATTAAAATTTAATTTTAAAAATAACCCTTCTTAAGCTATCCTTTGCAAGTTATATACAAGAAACTATTCTAATTTTAATGTACATGAGCAAAAGGGACCGACTATGTTAAAAATTATAAGTTCATGAGGTTGATTATCCAGAAAAATTTTAAGAACTAAATTGTCTAATTCAAAAAATTCAAGGGATAGCTGTACCAAAAAAAAAAACCTTTAATTTTTAGTCTGATATATGATTTTAGGGTAGTTTTATATCACCTATTATAATTTTTATTGTGGATAATTCATAAATAATACGGTAAAAATTAAATAAATTAATTATTAGAGCACAATTTTTGTGAACAGTGAAAAAAAACAAAGTTCCTATCCATTCCCTCTCTCTCTCTCTTTTCAAAGCATTATTATAGTTACGTGGAAGGTTAAAACAAACTAAAGTTGGATACGTCTACCCGTAGATATGGATTTTTGAGTACCAGGGTAACATCCTCAGCCTCGCCTCAGGATAAGCAGGGTAGGGAAAAGCCAGGGATGTTAATGGATCGGTTTATATATATTAGGCCTCAATCCGTAATTCAATTTGTAATATTTGAATTGGGATTTTTCAATCCATAATCAATATGTGAAATTTCCAATCCAATCCACAAACCTCAAATTATACGGATTGGATTCACGGATTTAATTCAAAAAATCTAGAACCTAAAATATAAAAATATAATACTTAAACATAAAATAGTTCAATAAAGTCAAAACACGATTAACTTCAAGTCTTCAATCATTAACTAAATTGTAACATTATAGTACCAACCAATAATCAAACATAGATTAAACTCAAAATAAAATGTTCATACTCATCAACTTAACCAATACTTGTTAAATTTTTTTAGAGACAAAATAAATACGTATTTATAAAAAAATAAAAAATATATATATATAGTTTGGATCGATGGATTACACGAATTGAAAAATCCTCAATATGTAACTTTCTGTTTAGGAAAATCTTAATCCGTAACCAATCCGTTAATCTCTCAACCCAATCTAGCGGATTGAATTAGATTGAGCGGATGGGCGTATTCGATGAACACCCCAAGGAAAAGCCTTCAAAAGAGAATTTTCCAACTATAAATCCGCCTTAGTTTAGATGGGAACAGGGACAAGGAAGCGTATTCATTCTGCATCGTCACATTGACATGAATTAAAAGTCAAAACATAACTAAAACAACAATACAACCATTTTTTAACTTTTTTTTTTTTTTTCTTTTATGTATTTGAATCTTTTCTTTCTTTTTTCTTTCCCTTCTAAATGAACCGGGTCAGTAAACGAGTTCAACTCAAAAGTTTAAAATCTACAAAATTATGACTTTACAACACAGTGTAGCTGATTTTTGCTTCATTTATGATTTAAGTTTCAAATATGAGAATACAATTAAAGTCAAAATTTAGAGTACTATTTAAATTTTATAAAAGAAGATTGTGAAAATAAGAATACTTAAAAGGAAAATTAGGCCATCAATTAGTAATTGACTACGAAAATTAGTGATTGACTATGAAATTTGGTGATTTACGTTATGATTAATCAATGATTGATTTACGATCAATTACTGATTGATAATTTAAGAAAATTGATTAACTATTTTACAAAAAGGTCTAAACTAATTTTAAAAACTTTGACTATTTATTTAAAAAAGTATTAAAAAAAACTATTTAGCTATAAATCCCTGCTTAAAAGCTAAAACTTGGTGAAACATTTTTGATAAATTTATGTAAAAATTGCAATTAAAAAGATAACGAGGGGGCCGAATCAGAAGGAAGACCGTAAGAAAATAATTTTTTGGACAAAAGCTAAAGGACACTTTGGTTAGGAGGACAGCCCCCACTATGTGAAGTGACTCCACCTCTCTTTACGCTACTCACAAGGGTTGGACGACATTTTAGGGATTACGAGTTTAATACCCGTGCGTTGCACGGGGAAGGAAGAAATAAATAAATAAATTGAGTCTTATATAATAAAACCGATTGATTAAGATAAATATTATAATTTTAATAAGTATAATTCTTCTTAAAATCTCTCCCAATAATAAAGATGCAAAATCCAAATGACAATAATACTAACAATAGTAAAAACGATAACAAAAGCAAAAAAATAAAAAATTCTTCTGTAGTGATACTCATTTAAAGAAAAAAAAATTAAAACAAATATAAAACAAAAAATGAAAAAAAAGAACAAAAATCTTTAGATTCAAAAGAACCGAAAAAAACTAACCCTAACAAAAAATTATAACAAAATAAAATATATATCTCATTTTTTCATTTTTTACTGTTTTAAAAAAACAAAAAAAAATAAATTTTTATCAGGTTATATACATGCAAAAACGTAAAAAAAAAAAAAGATTTTTAAAAATATAAAACAAAACAAACAAAAAAGACACAAGAAAAAATGCATGCATAATTCAAAAAAAAAAAAAGAGTCTTTAAAAAATAGAACAAAAGAAACAAAAGAGACACACAAAAAAAACCCAGAAAAAAAATCCAAAATAAAGATAAATAATTTAAAGTAAAAATCGTTTAAAAAAAAAAAGGTAAAGTGAGCAAAAACACAATACAATAATAAATCGGAATCTAATGCCTAAAATTTAGCGTTAAAAAAAGGCAAAAATAATATTAAGAAAAAAAAACAAATTCTAAATAGGGGTAAAACCGACAACACACTGGAGGAAAAAGAAAAGTAACTGAAAAAGAGGGGTAAAACGGTAATTGTAATGTGCAGGCTATACTGTGCGGGCAGTCGGCAATTTCTGCATTAGGGGTACAAAGGTCAACTCACTATAGATGGAGGAAAACCAACTAAATCAGAGGAGCAAAAAAAACCCTGTAATTAATTAAAAGGCAATTAATTATAATTTTTATTAATTAAAAATTAAATTAAAATTAAGATGAAAATTTTGAGTTTCAATTGGAACATCAAAAAACTAAGATTATACATATCTTACTTTCAAAAAAAGAAAATTTATGCATACTTATCAAAAATATATATATATATGCAGATCTACCGTGTACTGTTTTTCAAATATTAAAAAAAATCAAATACCTTATTAATATTTTTTTTAACGAAAATACCTAATAAATTTTGAAAGTTTAATTCAAAAATTAAAGCAAACTAATTTTTAAAATAAAATTTTGAAATTTAAAAAACAAAAGAAAAAGAAAAAATCCCATCCATTATTGTCACTTTTCCTCTCTCCCCAAAGCGAAACTGTTGTTGCAGGAAGCTGCTACGTTGAAGCTTGGCTGCGGTTAGAAGGATCTGGTGGCTTAGGCAAGGCTGGTGAGAGAGGTCAAGCAATGGAGTGAAAAGCATATCGGAAGTTCGCGGTTGCAACAATGGGGGCTACGATTGTGGGCTTTAACGGTGATGGGATTGGTGACGACGGGGCTACGATGGTGGACTATGACAGTGGTGAGCTGCGACAACGGTGATGGAATTGGCGACGGCGGGGCTGCAACGGAGATGGTGGTCTGCCTTTGGTGGTCTGCGATTATGGACTATGATGGTGGTGGGCTGCGACAATGGTGATGGGATTGGCGATGGCGGGGCTATGACGGAGATGATGGTCTGTCGGTGGTGGGATTGACGACAGCGGGGCTGCGACGGAGATGGTGCTCTACCGGTGGTGTACAACTGTAGCAAAAAGTACTGTACATTACTGTACAGTACTGAAGACGAAGCAGCAAAAACAAAAACAAAACAAAACAAAAAAAAAAAAAGGGAAAGGTTACGGTAGAGACCCTCTGAGGGTCTCTACCGGTACATACCTTTTTTGGACCGTTAAGATTTAATCGAACGGTTCAAATGTTGATTGTGTACGATATTTATCATGCACCTAACCTCACACAATCATTCTCACCTAAACTCTTTTCCGTCGCCGGCGATCTTTCTGTCGCCGGCGACGGACGCCGGCGACTCATCCCCGACGCCGGCGACCCAACTCAGGCCACCTCCGGCCCCAGCCCCGGCCACCGGCGGTCGCCGCCGGCGACCCTATTTTCTCTCTCTTCCCCTTTCTCCTCTTCTCTCTCTCTCTTCCCCTCTCTCTCTTCCCCTCCCTCCCGCCGGCCCCCACCCCGGCCGGCCCCCACCCCCGGCCTCCCCCCACCCCCGGCCGCCTCCCTCCCCCGGCCGCCACCCTCCCCCGGCACCCCCCCGACGACCCCCCCTCTCTCTTTCCCTTTCTCTCTCTCTCTTCCCCTCTCTCTCTCTTCCCCTCCCTCCCGCCGGCCCCCACCCCCGGCCCCCAGCCAGCCCCCCGGCCACGCCCCCCTCCCCCGGCCTCCCCCCACCCCCGACGACCCCCCTCCCCCCGGCCGCCACCCTCCCCGGCCCCCCCTGTCGCGATTTCGCAAAATCGCGAAATCGCGAAATCGCGAAATCGCGATTTTGCGAAATCGCGCGAGGGGGGGGGCCGGGGAGGGTGGCGGCCGGGGGGAGGGGGGTCGTCGGGGGTGGGGGGAGGCCGGGGGAGGGGGGCGTGGCCGGGGGTCTGGCTGGGGGGCCGGGGTGGGGGCCGGCGGGAGGGAGGGGAAGAGAGAGAGAGGGGAAGAGAAGAGAGAGAAAGGGAAAGAGAGAGGGGGCGTCGTCGGGGGGTGCCGGGGGAGGGTGGCGGCCGGGGGAGGGAGGCGGCCGGGGGTGGGGGGAGGCCGGGGGTGGGGGCCGGCCTGGGTGGGGGCCGGCGGGAGGGAGGGGAAGAGAGAGAGGGGAAGAGAGAGAGAAGAGGAGAAAGGGGAAGAGAGAGAAAATAGGGTCGCCGGCGGCGACGGCCGGTGGCCGGGGCTGGGGCCGGAGGTGGCCGGAGTTGGGTTGCCGGCGTCGGGGATGAGTCGCCGGCGTCCGTCGCCGGCGGCAGAAAGATCGCCGGTGACGGAAAAGAGTTTAGGTGGGAATGATTGTGTGAGGTTAGGTGCATGATAAATATCGTACACAATCAACATTTGAACCGTTCGATTAAATCTTAACGGTCCAAAAAAGGTATTTACCGGTAGAGACCCTCAGAGGGTCTCTACCGTAACCTTTCCCAAAAAAAAAAGCAAAAGTCACTGTTCTTTCCTGTATAAAGAACAGTGCAACCCTAAGTCTCCTTTAGTAATATAGTATAATAAGGCCTTTTTGGGGCAGAGCTCCGTATGATAGTTTACTATTTGGATTTCAAAATTTTAATTTATATCAAAATTTCTATTTTTTTCATTTTCAAAAAATTTAAATTTTAAAAATCCATAACTTTTTTATTTTAAATTAAAATGAGATGATTTTTATATCAAAATACTTGTATCGACAAGATGAATAAGACAAGATCTATTTTGCATTTTTTTCTAAACACATTTTAAGAGTTTGAACTATTTTCTATACTACGGAACGTTTTTAAAAGTTTTCCTCCAAAACACATATTTCCAATTCAACTTTCAAAAGATCATCCCCAGATATCCCCAAACGGACTCTAAATGTTCTAGAATTGGTCTTATGGCTACCAACTTAATTAGAGTATTTTAATTTTTTGATTTTAATTGTTTTATTTTTTTTTACATTAAAAAAAGGATGATATTTTGTCTAACAATAAATAAAGTCTCTTATTTATGCCAAAAAAAAAGTCTCTTAATATACGACCGATTATTATACTACTAGTTACACGAGCGTATTTCTTACGTGTGAATTTAGTTTGTTATATATATATATATATATATATTATTTTTTAAGATTTTTTATTTAAAAGAATGTAGATATAAAATTTATAAATGAAATGAGTAAATCAAAAGTATTTTTCAAAAAGTTAAAAGCAAAATATACAAAAAAAAAAAAAGGTGAAAATAAAAATAAAACAAGTAAAAAATTTTCATCCTTAAAAGATAAAAAATAACAGTAAAGAATGATTGCACTTAAGAGTAAAAACCATAAAACGATTTCATTCCGAAAAAGGAAAAAAATTTTGAAAAGAGCCCACAAAAGAACAAAACAAAAAGATCAAAATTTTGAATAGTAAAAAACTTGAGCTTTATACAATAGTAATAGATTACATATTATGTCTTGGAGTTTCTTTTCTTTTTCTTTTTCGCTGATGATCGAAGATTTGGTTTCGCGTCTAAGTTTTACTCAAATTAAATTATATTTTTTCATTTTAATTTTTGTCTTTTTCTAAAAAAGTCAAAAAAAAAATTATAATTAAATTTTAAAAAATCAATCAACTTCAACTTGAAATTTTCATCTTCAATCGATAAATCAAACGCAAATTAAGTGTTTGGAATCCAAGCCAATTTAAAAAAAAAAAGAGTTCGGAAGAGAAAATCACGTGAAATTGTGAATTGGAACCATCGTTTGAACTATATGAGCCAACTTTTTTTTTTTCTTGCAAAGTGATTTTTTCTTTTTGGTTTATGGATTTGAATTGATTTCTTTTTCTTTTCTTTTATTTTCTATTCTATTCTATTCTTTTTTTTTTTTTTTGAAAGGATTTGAATTGGTTTCAAAGCAACATTGTTTATTATTATTATTATTTTTATGGAAGATCTTACAACAACATGGCCTACTATGAATAATAAACTTCCCTTTTTTTTTTTCGTTAAGAGGTGGTACGTTTTCCTATTTATTAGGTGACTAGAATTCTTCACATGTTTATATAGGTTACTAGTTGGACAGCAGAATAAGCGAGTAGAGTAAAGCAATAACAAAAGCAAAAGATGAAAGAAAAAAAAAAAAAAAAAGTCACGTGACGAGTACTAGAAGCATCAGAAACATCATGTGGCATCTTTAGAGGGTTAAGACAAAAAATACTGTAAAAAATATCATTCACTCTTTTAAATGTAATGATACAAATATAGAGATAGGACTATAGTTAAGGGTCTCTACCGGTAAAGCCTTTTTTTAAGCCGTTGAGATTTAATCGAACGGTTGAAATACTGTTGGTGTATCATACTTATCATACACTTTGCTTCATATTATCCTTTCCACCCAAAGTCTTCTCCATTACCAGCGACTTTCTCGCCGCTAGCGATGGACATCGACAACCCACTCCTGGCCCCCCCACCTAGCCCCGACCCCCCACTCCTCGGCCCCCGGTAACCCCCCCCAGCCCTCCCCGCCGGCACCCCGGCCCCAGCCCCCCGACACCCCCCACCCCAGGTCCACCTCCCCAGACCTCCCTTCACCCACACCCCCCCCCTCCGGGCCCCTCGGTGCCCCCGTGACGGGGACCCCCCCCACCCCCTTCTCTCTCTTTTCCCGGCCCGCGGCCCCCCCACCCCAGCCCCACCTCCGATGGGGACCCCCCATCTCCCCCCCCCCCCCCCCCTCCCCCTCTCTCTTCTCCTGTCTCTCTCTTCTCGTGTCGGGGGAGGGGTAGGGGAGCCGCGGGCCTGGAAGAGAGAGAGAAGAGAAGAAAGAGAGGGGAAGAGAGAGAGGGGGTGGGGGGGTCCCCTCTGGGGGACGCTGAGCAAGGTCGGGGAGGTTGGGTGGGGGGAGAGGGACCTGGGGTGGGGGGGCGTCGATGGAGCTAGTGGGAGAGGGTTGCTGGGAGCCGAAGAATGGGGGGTCGGGGCTGGGTGGGGGGTGGCCGGGGCTGGGGCCGGTGGTTGGGGGGGCAGGGGGTGGGTCGCCAGCATCGGGATTGGGTTGTTGGCGTCCGTCGCGGCGGCGAGAAGGTCGCCAGCGACGGAGAAGAATTTGGGTGGGAAGGGTAATATGAGGTAAGGCGTATGATAAGTATGATACACCAATAACATTTCAACCATTCGATTAAATCTCAATGACCTAAAAAAGGCTTTACCGATACCCTAAATATAGATAGATAATTTGGTAGGTTTGTATGACTTAGGGTTCGAGTGTTCGGTAAAAAACAAAGGTTCCGCTATTAAAGGACCGGACCAAATTTTAAATATGCAATTAAATAATTGTACGGAAACAAAGACTACAGTTGTAAAATGAGAAAAGAAGGAACTGCGGAAAAGATTTCATTAAAGGGGAAAAAAAAAAAAGAAGAAACAAATAATTCGAGTATTTTCTATCCTGTTGACAATATCCAGGATTGGCCCCATTCTTTCAATAACGATTAACAAAAAAAAAAAAGACTACTTGTAAATTTCCACTTATCTTAAAATTCGATTAATGACAAATAATCTACTAAAATAGTAAATGTACTTAATTACATTATCAAATGAGTACATGTATTGTCAGAAATACTCATGTACACCCTTCCCATATTAACCAACATATTACCATTTTTTTACACGGGTCAAACTTAGACTTATGGCTCATAAAATCCCAGATCTCCCATTCTCTCACCGCCATTCTCTCAGTAATTAAGTTTGAAAATACAATAATGTATTTTAATGTTGTTATAAATGTCAACTTTAATGATGCTTTATTTGGTGTCGTACGAAATATAACCTATGACATAATTTCATTTGTCAACTACTAGTAAGCACTTTTTGAAGGAAAAAGAAACTTTTTCGTCATCTCAATCTTTTTTTTTTTTTTTTTTTGCTAATCACGTCTATATTATTTTTGCTTTCTATGCATCTACTATCCATCTCATCATAAGCTCTTGTGTTTCCCATCCATTCTAGCTTAGGTACAAAATCCTCAGACGTGCCAATATCACACAAAAGATTGTTATGGCCTTCAACAAGGTTTTCGTGGCGCTACTGCTGCTGATCATGCTGATCGTGCCTGCCATGGCCACTGCTCGGGTCGTTCTCAAGGCTTCAGATGCCTTCCAATCTGGTATAAATCTATCATACTTTACATTTCGTATAATTTATCAAAAAAATTTCACGTGCCAATCGTTTTGTAATTAGAATTAAAAAATTACCTGCCACAATCACAATCTTAACTAGCACTCCTACGTTACTTTTGCCCCTTCAATCCGAACACTTTTCTTATGCAACCGGTCACTAAAACAGCTTTAAGTTGGTCGGAATGCTGCAATGACTGCTCATGTGCCGGAGAATCATGCAAATGTCTCGACTTTAGGGATGGTTTATGCCCCCAAACCTGCACCTTCTGCATGTGCCAAAATTTCTCTCCACCGCGCTGTGGCTGCCACGATGCGATCAAGACCTGTCCTGAAAAATGCACCAGTACTGGAGCCGAGTTGAAGAGTTTTGTGGCCTCGAAAGACAAAAATTAAATCCAGTTCTGGATTGCTTCATGAATGCAGGTTATGCTATGCGATGCTTCCCAAGTCACTCTAGAAACTTTTGCTGATGAAATAAGTACTAATGTTTGATTCTCTTGCCTTATAATTTTCCATGTTATACGAGTACAGCAGTGTCAATTATAATGTAAGCTTAATCTTTCAATAACAGGTTCTCATGATGGCCCAGATTCATACAGTGGAAAATAGAGAGTTGTCTATAGTTAATAATTATATTGCTCGACTTGCCAAAATATTTCTAAAGCCACGTATAATTCTGATCTTCATGTAGGCATAAGCTAATGATAATTATACACATGACTTCACTAAAAGATGAAAAGTTCGAATCAACTACCCTCAAATTCAAAAAAAAAAAAATTATATATATATATATATATATATATCTTCTGATTTTCATTATAGGATTCTGAGTATTATCTACATAGTAGTATCGTTATCAATCCCAATACAAGAGAGAAATAGATACTACAGAAGTGATAGCTAGAGACAACTACGTATTCCTAACTTCTAAGCTTAATATTCAGCCAAAAGAAAATAAAGGTAAGCATAATGATTTACAAGTAGAACTATCGGGAGATTCAGTTAAAAAAAAAAAAAAATGATGTGAACAGTTGGAAATACAATACATATAATAATATGTTTAAGGCAAAGTCTTAAGTCGACTGGTTGTACGTGTCCGGCAATATAACATTAAGGCTCTGTTGACATTTAATCTCAAGCTAAAATTTCATATAATTTTTTGTCTTTTTCTGAAATTTTTTTTTATTTTTTCTGAAAGTCAACAAAAATTGCTATTGAAACTTAAAATTTCCAACTCAAACTCATTCACCAAACAGACTCTAAAGATAATGGCGTGCAACATTAACAATAATATGGCTATGTAATTTGCAATAAAAACTCTAAATAATTCGCATAATTGTTTAGTTACACATAATATTTCTCATATAAATCAAAGAGAGTTACATCCGTGCCGAAGGAAGAACCGAATCATGCGAAACTGAAGAAGTTCGTCGTCGGTGATTCAATAAAACAAACAGAAAGAGAAGACCAGATACTGTAATTTTGAGTTGTCATGTGCCAACTAAAGGTATTAGGAAATTATGCAACTGCCGAATTATAGATCAGGAAATTATCCAAAAAAGAAACCTTATGGAATCAGCACACATCACTGCGAATCCGATATCGTGGGCTTGTATTGAGATTAGGATTTGCAGTAGATCTTAGCAATGTTCTTGTGTTCTTTTTAATTTTGTATTTTCTTTCTTCAAGATTGAATTTTCACATTCAATGATACAAGATCAAACTAGATTACTCCAAAATAACAGAAGAGAAAAACTACACAGAATGAGGTAGCCAAGCATAAAACCTTACTCTCAAAAACATCAAAAAAGATGATACTATAATTCACCATCACAATCATAAAAGACACATTTCCTAATCATATGCCTCATCCTGATTACATTCTACAAGTTAATGCGACCCCGAAAATGAGGCAAAACTGCCTGTTTAGGAATGCCAAGAGTGCTATTCTAACTTCATTTTTTTTTTTCAAGTACAAGGCGAACCGAATCCGCAACCTCGTCTGCAAGTTGCAACCTCACCCCACGCTTAGGCAAGTGCTACTCTAACTTAAAAAGAGTCCTAAAGTTTCAAAAAGCCATATTTTGTAGTCTTTAAACCCTCATTGCCCTCTCATGATAGATTTCTGGAGACTCAAATTCACACGATTTAACCCCAAATCTGCTGACCATTTTCATAGATCATAAATGAGATTGCTTTTCTCATCTCAAATCCAAAGTGGGATTTCTACTCAGGGGACTAAATGAACAGCAAAATGAATAAATAGACAAGCAATTAACAAAAGAAAGTTAAGAAATTCCCAACTTAGTAATTCCTTTTGCATTAACTTTTAATCTTGTTTGGTACAAGTCCAAAAGCTGAGGAATCTTATGCAAATATGACTGCAAATATCTAGTAACAAACCTGTCGTCTGCTATCAAAAAAGCACTGCCCATTCTCTTCTTGTCCACGAGATTCTTCGAGATCAATTCCTTAAGCACGGGCGTATCGCGGCGACAACCGTTTCTCCACGCTAAGCAAAATCACAACGGGGGTATCTCAAAGTCTCGGCCGGACCCCAATTCAACTCCTTCCTCAAATACTCCAAGCTCTTACTCAACCTTTCCTCCGAACAGTCCATAATTGCGGCTGCTTCGCAATCAAAGACCGCACCTGCTCGTCCGACCACCCAAATCTTCTTAAAAACCTCAACTTTCGATAACCACTTGTCGTGTTTCATACCGGAGAGTGTGGCAATGCCGTGGATGAACATCAAGGTCGAGGTGTCAAGGCCAATCTCCTTAGCCTTCCTCACCATCTCGGCAAACTCGTCCACGTCGCGCGCCAAGCTCCTCGGACGGATAACGAGCATCTTCTCTATGTTCTTCTGCGGAACGCCGTTGCGCCGAAGCGTCTCGATGTTCGGCGCCATTGCCTCGGAGAAATGGTGCACGACCCTGGTGCCGTGCCGCTGAGAGAAGTGCGAGACAATGTCGTCGCTGCGGTGGCGGAACAAGCTCTTGAGCAGCCGGATGCAGGGGGCGATTTGCTTGTCCACGCCTCTGTTGAGAATGAAAGGATCTTTGGAGACAATGTGAGCTAGATTTTTACCTGAAATTCCGTTCTGGGAAAGGAAGGCGAGTTTCGGGTCGAGGGTCTTTTCAGGATTCGACCAGAGGAGGCGGGGGATTTTGGTGAAGACGGTGGCGATCTGGGCGGAGGAGAAGCCGTAGCGCTTGAAGAGAGCAACGACGGCGTCGGAGTTGGCGTTAGGTTCGCGGGCCGATGGCTGCGCGGCTTCGAGGGCCGACTCAGGGGAGAGGCCGAGGGAGGTTACGAGGGAGTCTGCGGTTGAGACGGAGGAGGAGGGGGTTGACAGATGGTGGAGAGGACCTCAGAGACGAAAATGGGCTTCCATGGCGGCTGGCGTTGGCTCTGCAACTGGAGGTGTTGGTTAAAAGGGTGAGGAGATTTGTTGGAGGCGAGACTCGGCTTTGAGGGGAGAGATGAACATGGCCATTTTTGGGCAGTGAAATCTCGGGTTGGAGCTTCGAGGTTTAGGGCGATGGCGGCTGCGTTTGAAGGGCTCTCTCGCTGACTCACCGTTGACCCTTGTATTTGCTTTGACAAATTTTTTCTTTTAATTACCGAGTAATTGACATAATTGATCTGGACTCTTTAATTTGTAATATTTCAGTCTTTTTTTTTTTTATACCGTATTGATCCTTTTTTTTTTTATCATATTGATATGAACTCTTTAAAAATATAATGATTTAGTTCTGTCACCTTAATTAAATTTTTAACGGAATGTGTCATATACAATATAAATGATATAATTTATAAGAGTATTAAAATATTAATAATTAATTTAACAAAAACAAAAAAAATCATTAAAACAAAAAAAATCCTATTATCTTCTCTCTCATCTCTCCATCTCTTTCTTTATTTCTCAAAACCAAATCGACCAAAACCTGGGGGAGCAGACGGCGATGAAAACGCAGGGGAGGGGGGACCAAATTGGCCAACTCGAGGGAGGGGGGCTGACAGTAGCGAAGACGCAGGGGAGGGGGGACCTAGATCTACAAACTCCGATGTGGGGGAAGAGGGGGGAGGCAATTGTGAAGGGGAGAGGGAGGAAAGGAGACAAGGAAGAAGGGGGGCGGCAACGACGAAGGGGAGAGGGAAAGGGAGGAAGACAAGACGCAGCCTAGATCTGGCACCTGGGTCGCGAGGAAATCATCACTAGGCGAAAAGGGCAAGATTTGGTGGCAATCGTCGTCGGGGAAGGGGGCAGACCAGATCTAGTGCTAGGTCGCACGGAGGACTGCTCGTCCGAGGGCATGGGTCAACGGTGAAGGCAGGGGGGCACCCAGATTGGTGTTTGGCATTGGGGCCAAGCTCGACGACAACGAAAATGTCGAGGGGGCGAAACTCAACGATGGTGAATGAGAGCGTCAGATCATGGGGGTAGGAAAGGAGGGCTGGGTTTTGTGTTAGCTCTCTCTCTCTTTATTTATTATTTATTATTTTTTTAATGTTATTTATATGAATAAGATTATTTTTATCTTTTTAAGGTTAATTGAGCTCATGTGATGGCTTGCGTGACTCATTCCGTAAGAAATGGTCAGCATGGGGCACCAAATCTAGGTCGTCGATGTAAGGGGTGGAGGCGTCATCTCCTATTGCTTGTGTTAGCCAGGGAGGTGCGGGGAGCTTTGTTGGTTTGGGGGAAGTTTTTTTTTTTATAATTTTTTAACTTTTTTAGTCTATACTGTATAAAGGAAGGTGTATTATAACTATCATACACAAGCAACATCTCAACTATTAATTACATCTTAACAATATAAAAATGCTCTATCGATAAATATATAAAATGATTTTATCGCAGCCTTACCCTAAATAAAATGAATTTTTTAAAAAATTTTAAAATAGGGAGAGGCTGTGGTAAATCTCATTTAGAAACCCTACTGATCGAGTTCATTTATAGA